>JAVJIF010000563.1:600000-827729 GCA_038442645.1 Agave tequilana | reverse complement strand
CTACTAAGTGCTCCCACTAATTTCTAACTTTTGAAAGATAGCCTCACGATGGATCATAGGCGAACACAAACCTTTTGCATTGGAACTATTCACGTGGAAATCGAGTGAAAGTTCATCCTAAAACTTAGCTTTACACGGCAAAAACTCGGACATTCCCTTATCAAGATCGATAGAAGGCGAGAATAAGGGAAGACTCGAGTGCATTATTGGTATCGGCAAAAGTTAAAGAGAAGTCTCTAACTACAATAACAGTAAAGTACACAACTCATAAATCATCAAAACTCATTAAGCATGAAGTATAAGAAAGTAAATACTTGTAGTTAAATTAGAGTTAGAACCCTAGTCTTAAGATGCCATAGCTCTTGTTTGCACAAGGCTTGTTTGACACTATTGACTCATTTGGGTTATCAATCAAGTGTTAGAATTAGTGGGTTAGTAGTTAGTTAGCCATGCTAATGAAAAGTTAGTTAGCCCTAATAAAAGAAACAATAAAGGAAAAGAAGTGGAGAGAGGGGTTACACTACAAGAAAACAAAAGAAAAGAAAAGTTAAAGAGAGGAAGTTACACTAAAACAAAGTAAAAGAAAAGAAGTAAAGAGGGAAGAGTTACACTACAACAAGAAACAACAAAAGAAAAGTAAAGAGTAAGAAAGCACAAGTAAATTGAAAGAAGGAAGAGAAGCAGTACTTGTATTAGCTTGTCACCCTTTAAATACAACACTTACACACTCTCTCTCTTTCACTCTAATGGCTAAAACAACAACTAAGAGAAGAAGAACAACAACAACTACAAACCTAAAACAAGATTACAAAATTGCTAAAGCTTCTGATCTCCTCCAACTGAAGACCCCTGGAGGGTTTTTATAGACACCAGGGCAAGGGGGGCCACGTGAACAGCACGTGGCCCAAAACGCAAGCGCGCGCGCGCCCAAGGGCCGCGAAAAGGCGGCCTGGGCCGCGTTTCCACGGCCCTGGCTGGGCGGCGCACGCCCAGTTTTGGGCAGTGCGTCGCCCAGTCTGGCTTCTGTCCACCTGACCTCCTGGATTTGTGATTTGATGCCCTGGTCTGACAAAATCTTCAATCTAAAGTCAATGACTACTTGGTAGGCTTTTAATCACCAATTAAATGGTAATTTTAGGTCTTCTTCTTCATTTGCACACCATGGACCTAGAATCAAGCAAGCAAGGTTTTATTAGCAAAATTTTACATGAAATAAATATGAGAATGTGATGAAATATGCAAAATTAGAGACTAATCACACCCCCACACTTATCTTTTTGCTCGTCCCGAGCAAAACAAAATGAGAACATTATTATACCACTTTCTCAGGTGACGCGATTGCACTGAGCATGTGCAACAAGCCTTTAAACCTCTAGGTTTCCCATAGAGAAGGAGTGTTGTCTCTGAGGGTTTTAAGCGGATTGCACCCATAAAATCCAATAAGTAAAGAGAAAAAATTAGTTGTTAGAAAGACATTTTTTTTATTTATTAAAAAGAACTTTCAATCATCTAAGTAAAAATGACCGAATGATATAAGAATTAGGTTTAAACCCTCATAAGTCCTCTATATTTTAGCCTTCAAATGAAGACTATGGTTTTTCTTCAAATTTAGAAAGGATTTTGTACTTCTAACTCATTCTTTTATTTTGCTTTAGATAGATATGCATAATTTGTAAGTGTGATGTGCTTGGGATTTTTCAACTCAACTTTGAATTACATTTAATTTTATTAATATTTACTTATTATTCTTGGTTCCATTAGGCTTTCTCTTCACTTATGTAACACATATCAAACCGATGACTCCCAAACCAGATGGTCTTAGGGCACCAAGTGGAAAAACACCCTTCAGGTCAAATATGCAAGTGGAGTAGGCCACGAAATTAAGATTTATTATTGTATATAGGATTTATTTTTGTTTTTTTTGTTTTTTTTTTTAGCGTGAGTAATCATGCTTCTTGAGGCACAATTATCCAGCTGTTGTTTTTTTTTTTTTAGCGTGAGTAATCATGCTTCTTGAGGCACAATTATCCAGCTGTTTTTTTTTTCTCAGAGTTGTGTCTCTAAATACCAAGCATGTGTTGTGTGAATTATGCATATTCTACTAAGGCTTCCTTATCCCTCCTATCTTTTTAGTCAAACTATTCTTTCTTGTTTACTTAGGCAAAAATAAAGATTCCTTAATAAGGTTCCCGTAATTCCTACAATCTTTTGGTATGTTTACAAAGAGTATGAAATTCTTTTCAATCTAATTTTTTTTTTTTGAAAGAAGAAAGAAGAATAAAAGAAAAAGAAAGAAAAGTGTTAGCACCCCCACACACCTATCTAATGCATTGTCCTCAATGAATGCAGATGGAAATGCGAATGCAATAAATAGGGGGAAGAAATGATGTCACCGTCTTCGTGGACTCGGGCCGGCCAAGTGCGAATAGGCTAAAAAAAAATGTAGAAGGGGTAAGCATATAAACAAGTTTTTTTTTGTGTATTTATTTGTTGTGGTTAGGTGTATGACGGGGCAAAAAGAGTCAGCACACTATCATCTGGAGTCATGGGCTCAGTGGTCAAGAAAGGCTTCAGTTTTTGCCCATTGACTTTGAATTCCGTATTGTTCTTAGGATCTGCAATAAGCACAGCAACGTGTGGGAAAACAGTGCGCACAATGAACGGTCCTGACCAACGAGTTTTCAGCTTTCCCGCAAAAATATGAAGCCCAGAGTTATACAACAGAACCCTATCTCCCGGTGCAAAGTTTTTCCGGGTTATGATTTGGTCATGGAAAAGTTTAGTTCTGCTCTTGGTGATTCGGGCATTCTCATAGGCTTCATTCCATATCTCCTCTAATTCTGAAATCTGCAGTTTCCTAAGTTCACCGGCCTTGGTCAGATCAAAGTTTAGTTGCTTAATTGCCCAGAGGGCCCGATGTTCTAACTCTACTGGCAGATGACAGGCTTTTCCAATCAGGATTCTATTAGGAGACATCCCTAGAACTGTCTTAAAAGCAGTGCGGTAAGCCCACAATGCATCATTGAGCTTAACCAACCAATCCTTTCAGTTTTGTCCGACAGTCTTTTTCAGAATGAGATTGATCTGTCGGTTGGTGACTTCGACCTGCCCATTTGTCTGGGGATTATACGGAGTTGATAACTTGTGATTGATGGAATATTTTCGCATTAGAGTTTCAAAAACTCTGTTGCAGAAATGTGATCCATTATCACTAATTATCGCTCTGGGGGTGCCAAATCGGGAGAAGATGTTCTCTTTGAGAAATTTGACAACCACTTTGCTGTCATTCGTCTTAGTTGGCACAGCTTCTACCCACTTAGAGACATAATCTACAACAACCAAAATGAATTGGTTGCCGAAGGAATTGGGAAATGGCCCCATGAAATAAATACCCCAAACATCAAAAATTTCAACTTCAAGGATCGGGTTTAGGGGCATCATGTCTCTTCTTGAAATCTTCCCAATTTTCTGACAATTTGCGCATGACTTGCAAAAATGATATGAGTCTTTGAACAAAGTGGGCCAGTAGAACCCACTTTGTAGAACCTTTTCTGCAGTCTTGCGGGGACCGAAGTATCCTCCGCATGCAAGGTCATGGCAAAAGCTGAGCACACTCCTCTGTTCCTCCTCGGGTATGCATCGTCTAATTATTTGGTCGGGACAATACTTAAAAAGATACAGTTCTTCCCAGAAGAAGTACCATACTTGGGCAAAGAAGCGGTATTGGTCTTGCTTTGTCCAGTCAGTGGGTAATTGTCCCGTGGCCAGGTAATTAACGATGTCAGTATACCAGGGTTCTTTAAGAATGGCTAGGATGTGCTCGTCTGGGAAATCCTCGTTGATCGGAGCTTGGAGGGTTGGTGCATTCGGAATTCGTGAGAGATGATCAGCAACCACATTTTCTATACCTCTTTTATCCCGGATTTCTAAGTCAAATTCTTGAAGCAAAAGGATCCACCGAATTAGTCGGGCTTTTGCTTCCTTCTTGGTCATGAGGTACTTCAGAGCCGAGTGATCCGTAAAAATCACCGTTTTTGAACCTAACAAGTAAGGCCGGAACTTTTCTAACGCAAAGACAACGACCAAGAATTCCTTCTCAGTCGTTGTATAGTTCTGTTGGGCGTCATTCAAAGTCCTACTCGAGTAATAAATCACGTGCTGTCTATTGTCTATGCACTGTCCTAGAATAGCGCCAATAGCAAAATCAGATGCATCACACATGATTTCAAATGGCTGGGTCCAATTAGGAGCAGAAATGATAGGCGCAGAGATAAGTTCTTGCTTAAGCTTCCCCCATGATTTAAAACACTCATCGTTGAAATCAAAGGGCACGTCCTTTGCGAGCAGGTTGGTTAAGGGCCTCGCGATTTTGCTAAAGTCCTTAATGAATCGTCGGTAGAACCCAGCATGCCCTAAAAAGGATCTAATATCCTTGATGCTTTTGGGCGGTGGAAGCTTAGCAATTACTTCTACTTAGCCTTATCCACTTCTATGCCTCTCCTCGAAATCTCATGGCCCAAGACAATCCCTGTCTCACCATAAAGTGACATTTTTCCCAGTTTAGAGTTAGGTTCTTCTCAATGCATCTTTGTAGCACTAACTCTAAGTGATGAAGACACTGATCAAATGAATCTCCGTAGATGGAGAAGTCATCCATGAAAATCTCAAGAAAACGTTCCACCATGTCAGAGAACAAACTAAGCATGCACCGTTGGAACGTTGCAGGAGCATTGCACAATCCAAAAGGCATGCGCCGATAAGCAAAGGTTCCGAACGGCCAGGTGAACGTCGTCTTTTCCTGGTCTTCTGCTGCAATGGGGATTTGATTGTATCCCGAGTACCCATCTAGAAAGCAGTAGTACTCATGTCCAGCCAAACACTCAAGCATTTGGTCGATGAAGGGTAGCGGGAAGTGGTCTTTACGGGTAGCTGCATTCAACTTCCTATAGTCGATACAAACATGAACCTTGGTAGGCAGTCTTGTTTGCACCAACTCTTTTTCCTCATTTTCTACCACCGTAAAGTCAGTTTTCTTTGGGACCGCATGAACAGGGCTAACCCATTGACTATCAAAAATGGGATAAATTATCCCATTATCTAATAGTTTTAGAATTTCAGCCTTAACTTCCTCTTGCATGAGAGGGTTAAGCCTGCGTTGTGGGTCCCTCCCAGGGGTTGCTTCATCGACTAAATGGATTCTATGTTGCACTATGGCTGGACTTATTCCCTTGATGTCCTTCATCGTCCATCCAATGGCTTCCCTATGTCTTTTCAGAATAGACATTAAGTTGTCTTGTTGCTCAGTCAAGTGGGACGCTATGATGACTGGCAAGGTGTCCTTTCTGCCCAGGTAGACGTACTTGAGGTGTTCAGGCATGACTTTTAGCTCTAGGGAAGATGTTTCTTCATTGGAGGCAATCTCTGGGCTTTCAATCCTAGGATGGGGTACACTGGGGTTTGATGCCCAATCCACTGCTGAATCTACGATCTGGTCTAGATTAAAATCCTCAGCCTCCAGATCAAACTCTGCCTCAGTTTCTATCTCCATACTTTCCTCACGCTCACTGGTCAGGTTTTCAATAGAATTGACCTCAAACGTCTGATCATTGACATCCCTAGGTTGTCTTCCAAGATTAAAGACATTGACTTCCTTCGTCATGTCTCCAAAAGTCAATCGCATGGACCCATTCCTACAGTTGATTATGGCATTGGCTGTAGCAAGGAATGGGCACCCTAAGATGACGGGAGTTTGAGACCTAAGATTGGACACAGGTTGGGTCTCAAGCATAATGAAGTCAACGGGGTAAATGAAATCCCTGACCCGAATGAGGACGTCTGTGATTTCCCCCTTCAGAATCTTCACAGATCGGTCAGCTAGCTGAATGGTGACTCGAGTTGGGCTTAGCTCGCCCAACGCAAGTTGCTGGTATACTGAGAGAGGTAGCAAGTTGATACTTGCTCCCAGGTCAAGAAGCGCTCTACTGATTTCGGTCTGTCCTATGGTGCAGGAAATGGTGGGACATCTGGGATCCTTGTATTTCACCGGAATGGGACCAGACAGAATTTCGCTTATATTAGTGGCCAAGAAGACTTTCTTGGGCACATTGGTCTTTCTCTTCTTTGTACACATATCTTTAAGAAATTTGGCATAAGCCGGGACTTGTTGGATAGCGTCAACAAGTGGCACATTCAATTTAACCTGGTTGAACATCTCTAGCATTTTCTCCATGTGCATATTTTTATTGTTGTTCCTAAGCCTATTGGGAAGGGTGCTACAGGCTTATAAACTTGTTCAGCAGCTTTGTCCTCGTCAGATGTTTGTGGAGTGGATTGGGAGGAACTAGCAGAGGTGGAGGCTGGAGTGGGATCAGGATGGACTGGACTTTTCTGTTGGTAGACCTGATTGTCTACCTTTTTTCCAGATCGCAGTGTGTGACAGCATTGCACTGGTTAATCGATGGATCCTGAATTTCATATGCTTGATTGGAGGTTTTTGGGTTAACTAATGGCTGACTAGGCAAAGTACCCTTAGGTCTTTCACTTAGGGAGCTAGCTAACTGGCTCATCTGCATTTCTAATCTTGATATGGCCTGTGAATGACTGTTCAGAGTTTGTCCCTGGTTTTGCATAAAAGCGGTTTGGGACTTTATGAAAGCCTCTATGCTCTCCCCCAATTTATTGATTTTCTTTTCTATTGGTGAGCCTTGGAGGAAGAAGCTGGGGCTTGACTGGGAAAAGTTGGTGGAGGAGTAGGATGGTGAAAGTTGTTGGAAAATTAGGCTTGGGAGGATTGTTTTGGGCCCAGGAGAAATTGGGGTGATTTCTCCAGCCGGGATTGTAGGTCTGTGAGTAGGGGTTGTGAGGCGGCCGTGAGTAAGCCGCGTTCATGTGTTCCGGTGGCACTTGCTGGGCATGAAAACAGGACACTCTTCAAAAACATGGTTTGGTGCCTGACAATATGAACAACCCGGATTGTGAATTGGTGGTGGGTTGATCTGGTTGACACTGGCAGGCTCTTTTATTTCCAGAGCCTCTATTCTTCTCATTAGGGTAGCAATCTTGGCCTCGGCAGCTATGGATGATTCTAGAGATAGGAGCCCTCCTCTTGAAGCTATAGATTGTGAATTCCTAGGTTTCTCCGAGGCTGGCTCCCATTGCAGGGTTTTCTCAGCTAAGTCCTCAAACAAATCCCAACCCTGATTCTCATCCTTCTGCAAGAACCCTCCCTGACACATCGTTTCTAACAGGGTCTTAGTCTGATAATCTAGACCATCGTAGAGAATCTGGCATTGACGCCATTTTTTCACGCCATGATGAGGGTACTGAGCGAGGAGATCTTTGAATCACTCAAAGTATCTCCAAAATGGTTCGCTCGGGTCTTGCTTAAACTGCATGATGTTCTTCCTAATGAGGGCAGTCTTGTGAATGGGGTAGAATTTCTTCAAGAAAGCCTTGATGAAATCATCCCAGGTCGTGACTGAATCTGCTGCCAAGCTGTACAACCATTTCTTAGCTAGGTCCTTTAGGGAAAAGGGATGAAACGTAACCTAACGCATCGTCTCCTAGCTGGGGTATACGCATCATGAGGCATACTTCTTCAAATTCCTTAACAAAGAAGTATGCGTCCTCTAATTCTAAACCATGAAATTTGGGAAGAGTGTTAATGAATTGGGGCTTTAACTCAAAATTATTGCCGTTTGCTTCAGGAAGTTTTATGTAAGATGGAAGTGAAGTTCTGATTGGGTAAAATCTATCCTGAAGTGATGCCATCACCGTTCTGAATGCAAGGGTAGAGAAGTATTTCATGTTAATCTGAAAGTTGACGGATCTCTCACCCACTCTTGCATGCAACACACCACAACCAACGTGAAGACAACAAACAATCGAAAAGAACTAAAAACAAACAAAAGAAAAAAAACAACCACAAGCCTTAGTCTAAGGTACCTGGACCTAGACGACTCCTAACTGGTCGATTCTCCGGAAAGGTTGTTGCAGGAACTCGACTACAAGCTAATCGGCCAGGAAAGGGCAAAGCTCGGGGGGAGGTATCCGGGCGGAGCCACGGGCCTAATTACACCAAATCACGGAGCTTTCGAGGCTTTACCTCTCAATCCACTTTCCTTAGACACCGATTTTGCAGGAGTATAGTTCTTACAATTTCCAACCTCGGTTAATCTCTTAGTAAGTCCGAGATGTCCCTAGGGCCAACGTCTATTGATTTTTAGTTAAGGCTTGGGAAAGTGTGAGTGCACTTGGAGATGGTTTTTGGGCCAAGGGAGGGTGATAAAATCCCCCCTTATCTTGTTTATTTGGGTTTTGCCCTTAAAGTCAATTGTGCAAGTGTGCAGTTTATTCACAACAAGGTAACACTCAAAGCGGTAAATCACTTCAAAATGTTGGTCCTATTCTATATGAATGCACACGTACCTTGTCTCCAGCACTCTTCAACAGAAATTGAAATGAATTGAAATAGACACATGCCCTAAATGCAAAAGTCTAATTCAAATTTCAATTAAGCAACAAGTGAATTTTGTTGAATTTATTACACATGCATAAGGTGAAGCATCCAAGGAGACTAAAAATTTAGAAAGCAATTTTTTGTTTTTAGCGGCTTTCGGCAACCCTGCAAACGAGTTTGTTAGTACTTCAATCGAAAAAACTCGCTTTTACACGAATTTTTCCGAGGGCAAATGAATCCTCGCGCAATGTCCTTGGCCACCTCTTTCGCTTCCAGTGATGGTGAGCTCCTTGGTTCTTCTCCTACACACAAGAACAAAGAACAATCTTTAGTATTTGAACAACAAAGCCATTCCCTCCCCGGCAACGGCGCCAAATTTGATCGGCGAAAAGCAAGTACTAAATAAGAGAAGGAAGTGTGGGTTGATGTTACTGCTTTTGCGATTCTTCCGTAGTAGCGAGTGGCTATACGGTCGTATCCACAAGGAGGGAGAGCGATGGAAGCTTGATGCGGCTTCAAAGTTCAAGAAGAAAGAAAGTTCTTTGTGTCCAAATAAAGAATTGAAAAGTGAAAACAAGTTGTTTGAAGAATTGTTGGAAAATGTTTTGGTGGTTTGTAAAAAGTGATTTTTTTCTTAGTTGTAAAAATGCATGGCTAACTTTCTACTAAGTGCTCCCACTAATTTCAAACTTTTGGAAGATAGCCTCACGATGGATCATAGGCGAACACAAACCTTTTGCATTGGAACTATTCACGTGGAAATCGAGTGAAAGTTCATCCTAAAACTTAGCTTTACAAGGCAAAAACTCGGACATTCCCTTATCAAGATCCGATAGAAGGTGAGAATAAGGGAAGACTCGAGTGCACTATTGGTATCGGCAAAGTTAAAAGGAGAAGTCTCTAACTTACAATAACAAGTAAAGTACACAACTCATAAATCATCAAAACTCATTAAGCATGAAGTATAAGAAAGTAAATACTTGTAGGTAAATTAGAGTTAGAACCCTCGTCTTAAGATGCCATAGCTCTTGTTTGCACAAGGCTTGTTTGACACTATTGACTCATTTGGGTTATCAATCAAGTGTTAGAAATTAGTGGGTTAGTAGTTAGTTAGCCATACTAATGAAAAGTTAGTTAGCCATAAAAGTAAAAGAAACAATAAAGGAAAAGAAGCGGAGAGAGGGAGTTACACTACAAGAAATAAAAGAAAAGAAAAGTTAAAGAGAGGAAGTGACACTAAAACAAAGTAAAAGAAAAGAAGTAAAGAGGGAAGAAGTTACACTACAACAAGAAACAACAAAAGGAAGAAGTAAAGAGCAAAGGAAAGCACAAGTAAATTGAAAGAAGGAAGAGAAGTAGTACTTGTATTAGCTTGTCACCCTTCAAATACAACACTTACACACACTCTCTCTTTCACTCTAATGGCTAAAACAACAACCAGAAGAAGAACAACAACAACTACTACAAACCTAAAAATAAGATTACAAAACTTGCTAAAGCTCTGATCTCCTCCAACTGAAGACCCCTGGAGGGTTTTTATAGACACTAGGGCAAGGGGGCCACGTGAACAGCACTTGGCCCAAAACGCAAGCGCGCGCGTGCCCAGTTTTGGGCAGTGCGTCGCCCAGTCTGGCTTCTGTCCACCTGACCTCCTGGATTTGTGATTTGATGCCCTGGTCTGATAAAATCTTCAATCTAAAGTCAATGGCTACTTGGTAGGCTTTTAATCACCAATTAAATGGTGATTTTAGGTCTTCTTCTTCATTTGCACACCATGGACCTAGGATCAAGCAAGCAAGGTTTTATTAGCAAAATTTTACATGAAATAAATATGAGAATGTGATGAAAATTATGCAAAATTAGAGACTAATCACGCGGCAAGCGCGCGGCGGCGCGGCGGGCGCGCGAGTGGTGGCGGCCGCAATGGAGGCACGGGTGGCGAGTGTTAGAAGGTGAGGGAGATTCTATCTTGATTAAACCTAATTTGAATTTTCTTAAATTTAGAAAATTTTAATCATGTTTTTATCCACCTCCAATAATTAATTTGTATTGCTTTGGAACTCTTATAATCAAAAATCAGTTGAGGGGGATTTCTCTTGATCCATGTTCTTCAATAGTTCTTACAATTTCTTATGTAAATGCTTGTTACAAAAAAAAAGGTAGATCTTTTATTCTTTGAGATTAAGAAGTGAATGGGGTTAAAATGATGATGGATCAATCTTGTAGGTAGGATTTTAAACGTTCAAGTCCCTAGTTTGATTATGATTCTGAATTGGGTGGAAATGTTAAAGAACAAATTATGAATTCCAAAAATTTTAGCACTCTTGAAATGGGGCATAAATTTGTCAAACACTGTAATCTGTAAATATTAGTTCAGTTGGTTTGCATTTTAAGAATAATAGGTATCATGTAATATACCTTGGAAAGATAATCGAATCTACTTTCCAACGGCTTTTGCGGTGTCCCAATTGAGGGTCTGTGCTGAAAGTTATCATCAATATACGACAGGTTAGTCAAGATTCCTGAGTTGCAGAATTTTCTTTTATGATTGAGGAGTTTCTGAAATTTCTTTTACTAGTTAACTCAATTATAAATGTCATTTAATAAACTATTAGAAAGATGATAGTGTCTCTAAGCACATGAATTTAAACCCGCGTTGGTTGGACATTAGGAATCCTTTGAGAAACAAAAGAAAGCATAAATCATGTCGGAAATTAGTTTCCTCCCTATGAATTACCATTTAAGGGGGGGCCTATGAGAATTTTAAGAATAAATAAAGAGGCATGTTGAGTTATGTATAGAACTGAATACGCTTCCATAATGAATGTTGATTGTTCCATAAATATTATGTGTTCAAGTATAGGTCCTCTCGTCGGGGTTCACGTATAATGCTTTGTATTTCAAATATTCATGTGGTATGTGTTGATTCCTACAAATAAATTTTATTTCTAAAATCTTGTTCTTTCCCTTGTAGATGGTAGTTGATATGTGCTGTTTCTTTTATTTTTAGGAATATCCCTTCATGTATTATGTGTGGGTGAAGTACACATCTCTCCACATTTTATAATAGCATATGTGGTTATATTCTTTTACGATATAAATTTTATATGTTTGAATCTATTTAAGAAGTAACCTCAGGATCTGTCCTCGTAAATAATTAGAAAGAAATAATAAATATTTTGAGAGATCTTTGTGGTGTCCTCAATGAAATTCCTATTTCAACCAGTCATCATATGACATTCAAGTGTTCAGAATCGAAATTATAGAACCTTGTAAGAGTTGAGACGATCTCTACACTTAAATACATGTGCAAATATCATCATTTCTCAGTATTGTTGTATATACCTCGAAATCAAAATCGATAATTTTTGGACTTCTTATAAGGACACAACTTCTGGGATTGTTATTCACACAGTAACTTGATCCTAATATTGGCCTTCATCGTGGCAACATGTATACCATCTAGGTCATTTGCGAGCTATCCTTATATTGGTCCTTTAATGTTCTTGAGAGCGCTAAAATTTTGAGCCTTCATCAGTTACGCATTACCTTATGGTTCCTCTTCGTAGACATTAAGCTATACATTGAACTTTCATAATTATCTCTTGTGAGTGGATAATATTGCAAACATAGGCGTTCCTTTCATGTGATTTTTATGCTGGATTCTTTCCTTATTAACTCAATTTGATTCCTTGAGGGTGATCTAGTGTAAAAGGGATATAACTAGTCACATTGATCCTCCATCAACAGAGCTTAAGTACTTGATGAAATATATGAAGCACTTTTATGGATGAAGAAAAACTTGAGGATATATTCTTTTCTTCTAGTTAAGACTCCAGCACCCCTCTGGGGCTAAGGAAGTTAGAAGTAAAACACCAAAATATAATTATCCACTGATATCATCTGAGTGTAATTAAAAACAAGTAAAGACTTCTTCTCTTACGATCATATTATCTTTGTTAAGTTCATTGGGCGTGGAAGGTTTGAAACAAATTTAATTCTTGAGCATAGTGATATGAGTAAATCCCAACCTTATTTCTATCATTTAATCTAATAATCCACGGTCTAAGTTGACCGAACAAACTCTGTTAAATGCTCTTCTGTTGGATTTGAAGCAAGTGACTTATGATAATATGACTAACTTTAAAATCTGGACACATTTAACTTCTGTAGTCTGCAAGAGCCAGATTTTGATATAAGCTTTGATTTCTTCTATATCAAAGTTGTCTACACATCTCTTAGTATGTAGTTCCTATTCTTATTGAGGACTTGTTACCCGTAGATGACCACTTGATCAATTGTGTGACAGATTAGTCGAGAACCGAACTAGTCCTTTGATACAATTAACCTTCCACTCTTCCGAGTGGTCGGTTGTCTCAATATCTAGATTGGCAAATTTTATTTAATTAAAGTTGATTATTTTCTCTTTCCTTTCAGTTCTTTTGGTTTTAGTGATAATGTTTAGTGTTAGTATGTGTTCGAGACTTCAAGTCTAGCTACACTGAGGATTACGTGAGAAACTAAACTCATATCCTAATGGAGCATGAATAGAAGTAGAGTTAGACACGAACATTGATATAATCGAATGGCACCCGTAGAAATCAATGTATGATAATTACATATAAAAATTTAATGGTTAATGTTGCTTAAGAGTCGACTTCTGAAAAACTTACAATTAACAAGTATGTTAAGATTTGGATGAATAGTCGATTTCGGACATCAAATGTCGAGCATATAAAAAGAGGAAGTATATGTAACTAAAAGGCATCACCGTGTGGCCTAAGAAAGTGTTCTTGGAATATTAGTTATTATTCGGAGCTTGATCTTTGCTTTTTAATTTTGGTTATAGGTGCAGGTGTGTGTATGTGTATTCACACACATGAGTAGTAGTTATTCATAATCGTAATAGAAGATTTAACATTGATAACGTGAATAAGAACCTGACTAGTATAATTAAGATGAGTGAATCACTACAGTGTCAATTGATATATGCATTGTGCATGATATACCGAACCACATGAAATTTTTGGAAGTAAAATCAATAAGCGCGAAGATAAAATTAAAACATTGATTGATGTTTTGTACTATGCATGAACTGGTTGTTATATGTGGGCATACGCATTTTCAACTGTTGCATTAATTTATGTATCGGAGGAAGGGGCCGGGCGGGAGCCGGTAGGAGGGGGAAGACGGTGTTATTGTTACATTTTATATATGCATATATATTGGAGGAAGGGGCCGGGCGGGAGCCGGTAGGAGGGGGAAGACGGTGTATGATTACTCTTATGTATGTGTATATATATTTATATATATTTTAGAGGAAGGGGCCGGGCGGGAGCCGGTAGGAGGGGGAAGATGGTGTTATTGTTACATTTATATATATATATATATATATATATATATATATATATATATATATATATATATATTGGAGGAAGGGGTCGTGCGGGAGCCGGTAGGAGGGGGAAGACGGAGAATCTCACATTTCATTTGTGATTGAGTAAGCATATGAATAATATGCGATGTGTATATCACTATGTATGATATTTGAATATTGTGTAGTGTAGTATGTTATGTGTGATTGTATTATCCATATGGAGAAACTATACTTAGATGATATGGGGTGATATTGTGATGTTGTATCACCAAGGCATATACTTATCCCCATGAAACTTTGATTATGATTGGTTGTACCTCATGTATGAGATATGAGTTATGTGGTGATATGTGTTATAAGTACTTAAAGCAGAATCATGCATTAGTTGTAATAACTGAGCGAGTATCTTATTTAATTTCTACACCATGTAATCTGCAGCAGAAAAACTATAGAAAGTTAAAGAGAATTTATTCTAGAGAAGTCAGACCGTCACATAGATTATATGGATCTTTGTGTTAATTATTCATTATAAGATATTGCTCTCTCCTCGTTTCATTTGTTAATCTATACTTGCTAAAATTGTTGAAGAAAAACATGCTCCCTATTTGTATTTTCCTTCCTTGATACACTTTGATTCTCTCTCACTGAGCTATCGAGCTCACTCCCTCCCAGTTTTATATTTCAGGTCGCAGTATGTCAGAAGACCAGCTTCAGATTTAGGCGTTTGTTAAGAATTTTACTATTAATGATTGTATTGGGTTGTAATTTAGTTCCTGCTGAAATCCTACTCGATGTATACTGATACCTTATGTAAGTTTTGGGAGATGTATATGTATGAAGTAAATTAGATTGTGATTATGGTGATGTGTTAGAGTTATACTTAGATCTGTTTATGTTGTGGATACTGAGAGGAGTACTCTCGGGGATATATTTCTTTTGTTTCATATAAGTAGGCGATGTCAAGCCGAAATTATTATTTGGAGAATAAGCAGGTCGTGGTGAGCCGGGATATTATTATCATTGCATGGGCGATTGTTGACTTTGATCTACATGTTTGAATTGAGAATAAGTGGGCTGTTGTTAGTCAAAATTAATGTAAGTTGAAATGTATACTTGGGCTTGTCAGTATTTACAAAGGGAGTGCTGCCGAAATTTGAGAATTTGGAGATGATTACGATAATCTATAGATTAAAAGAATATTCTTGTTATTTGGAGTTTATGAAATCTGGGACCGTTACACTTCCCCTTTGTGTCTCATGGTATATACTCAATATCTTCTAGAGAAATCATCAATAAAGGATAAAAAGTAGTGGTTACATTCAAGAGATGTTGTCTTAGTAGGTCCCCAAACATCCGTGTGATATAGTCAAGAATCTCCTCGGTATAATGAATCGCGATGCCAAATTTCACATTGGTTTTATTACCGATGACACAATGTTCACAAAATTTTAATTTGCAGGTCTTGACACCTTTCAACAAACCTTGCTTTTATTAGAGCTTGCAAAGCTTTTCACCTGTGTGTCCGAGCCTCATGTGCTATAGCTGGGTAGAATCATCATCTGAACTAGTAGAGCTATCAAAAAGCTATCTTTTAGATTCACTGTAAGCTCTTTTCTAGCTTTTCTGCAAGCTCTTTTTTAGCTCCACTGCGGGCTCATTTCTCAGCTTCGCATGAAGCTTAGCTCCGATACGGGCTTTTATGGTCATTTTTGACAATTTGAAAATCTCAGCACGAGAATAATGCGATAATATCAGTTTTTGGAAGTTTATTGCCATGATCTTTTTAAACTTTAATTAGTTAGATAAGATCAAGAGAAATCCCTCACTTGATGGAGCAAATCAGGGGATAAGTGCAACAACCCCAATCTAGCTGGCTAATTAGCTTCGCATGTGGGTTTGTAGTTTCGCACAAGCTGCGATTTGCTTCACAGCGAAACTATTCTAGCTTCAGGTGTGAAGTTAAACTAGTACATTTTGCTGATTTTTAGGAGAGCAGTTACACCCCATAGAGCTTATAAATAATCCATTGCAATGAGGGGCTGAGGGCTGATTTTTTTTGGTTGGCTAATCTTCTGGCTAGGCTGAAAATTTCCCAAGGAGCTTTCGAGCTTTCTTAGAGAATTTCATTTCTCTTTCAGGGTGTGAATACTCTAAAGATCTTTCTCTCTTGAAGGATTTTCGGAACCAGGTGAGAAGGAAATTCTTAAAGTAGAAGACCCGAAGACTCGCATCGATAATTGAAAAAAGTGGTCATGTGCCGACCAGACTTCCACTGGCACACTTTTCTAAAAATCTCAAGAAGAGATACTTGATATTTTTCATTATTATTTGTTTCTTTTCAAATTTTTGTAAAGTTCCACCACATTTCTCATCAATGAAAAACAAGATAGCGACTCCGCTGGGGAAGGTTTTCCTCATCAATAAGAAGACGGTGCCACAACGTGATGATGAGACCCTTGGGTCTATTGCTGAGACGCTGGTCATCCAATTTGACTAAGAGAGATTCGAGCAAATTCTCTCTGAGGGTGGCTCAAGCCCCATCAATGTGTGCAAGCAGAGGAAGATCTCCATGGCTAAGTCTCCTCTAACCACTGCTCGAAAGCAAGTCTCCGATGAGACGAAGAAGGTCATTTGCAAGCCTAACTTAGTCTCAATAGAGATTAAAATAGTTTCGCGCCAGTACTTGTAAGCTGCGTGTGAAGCTAGATCAGCCTCTAAGGCTGTCTGAACTGAAAAATCCACTTCAGCCTCATGTGAGGCTAAAGGATCTCTTATTTTAGTTTCTGTAGAAGCTCATGTAGTCTCTAACTATGAGACTACTTCAGCTCTTCACAGAGCTCAACCTCGCTTCTCCCATGAAGCAAAAGGCAAAGCACTCATAAATGCTATCTACGAAACTGCAGTAGCTTCGCTCCCAGTTGATAAAGCTCTTAGCCACGAAGCTAGAGTTGAGGAACCCTTTGGTGCTAACAGCGAAGCTGCTTAACTTGAAAGAAGAGCAGCGCTTAACTGTGCTAAAGCACTAAGTGCTCAGATGGCTTCGCCCCGCGGTGAAGCTATCTTAGCTTCACACCCAGTCAGGAAATCAGCCTCCAAGGCTAAGTCTAGGGTTAACCTACGACTTTTCAGCCCATAAAGGCTAATGTTCATCCTCCCCAGAGTTTCTGTGTTGGATCAATTGGGTCCGGCCAAGACAGAATTATGAGAATATCTGAGCAATAAGCGAAAATCCCACCCTAAAGAGTAAGTTCACATCTCGCCGTCTCAGTGCGGACAAAAGGGGTGTCAACTTGTGACCGTACACTCCGTTAACTGTTGTCTGAGATTAACCCCCGCAACATCTCCTCCGAGTCAACCGTCAATTTTCGACCGTTGTTAGCCCAAACCTCTAAAGAGCCCAAGTCTAGGAGGAAGAGGAAGCCAAGAAGCCTCACTTTGCTGCAACTTCTGTCGATGTGACAGGCAGAGGAAGGGATTTAATGCGTCCCAATAAGGAAGACAGGGGATCACGCTCCCTCCTTTAGTTCGCCAGATTCTAACTATAGCCCCAGTTTATGTCAGGTCTTGGTTAAACTAAAAGGTGCCTTTCGAGGCACTAGATCTAGGGTATCAATATCCTATAATTATGGGCAACCCTCCTCTTTCACAGGGGCAATGTCACCGGAACCACTGAGAAACCTCTTTTAATGGTCAGATGATGAAGAAAAAGCCAGCGGCTATACTTTCTCTGTGACCATCAGCTCTAAGCAAAAAGGGATTATGTCGGTTAACATGGCTGACAATAATCACAATGACGACTCCGTCAGCATATGGAGGCTCAAGAGCAGACTTTCAGCGCTTAACAACTACTGAGAAACCTCTTCCAATGGTCAGCCGATGAAGAAAAAGCCAGCAGCTATACTTTCTCTGTCACCATCAGCTCTAAGCAAAAAGGGATTATATCGATCAACATGGCCGACATAATCACAATGACGATCTCCGTCAGCGTATGGAGGCTCAAGAGCAGACTTTCAGAGCTCAATAAGCAGCTCTGAAAAAAATTCAGCAGATGTTTATGCAATTTCTAAATAACCAGAACAATGATGACATAACCAATAGTAATCATGATGATGAGAACCCCGACAATAACCTTCTAAGACTGAAAAATCAAAGGAAAGTTCTGCAATTGATGCCGATGTTATCAAAGGCATCCAAGCTCAGATTGTATCCTTAACTCAGAGGAATGAACTGAAGAAAGTAGGGATGTCACGTCCTTACCCGCTGGAATGGGACTCAGTTCCCTATCCGCCAAAGTTCAAGCCACCTGCGTTGTACAGAATGATGGCAAGAGCTCGCCAAATTAGCACATCTATTACTTTCAGTCACAAACTAGCAACGAGATAGATAATGATGGTGTCATAATACATCGGCTCCCTTAAGGGGTAACCTTTGATTGGTTTAGGAGCCTTCCCAATGGTTTCATAAACTTTTGGGTTGACCTGGAAACCCGGTTTCTTTCTCGATTCTATGAAGATTACACCGAGGTGACCATGAACAAACTCCTTTCAACGGTCCAAAAAGGAGGAGAATCTATGTAAGAATATATTGAGAGATTCCACAACGTCTCTCATGTGCCCTGCAGCATGCCCTTGCCCCTATTGCTTCAGACGTATTGTCATAACTTTCTCGACAGAGTAAAAGTTTGTATGGGAGTTGCCAAAGCCCATACTTGAAAAGAGCTCATCGAACAAGTAGAGATAGCTGAATAATCAGCTAAAAAGTTCGAGCCCTCAGTGCCCAAGAACAAGTGAGGGGTCAGTACCAAGGGACGTAATGCAGACCAATCTTCCCAATCCAAAGGAAAAGAAATGACGACAATTGAATTGTCTAGGGAAGATCCACCAAAACAGAAAAAGAGCAGCGCCAACACAACCAGGAGTTCAAGTTTTCACCTAGACAATATTCCTTTAAAGACGAACAGGTGGTGATATCTTCCACCTACTTAATAAAGGTAACCAGATCAAGTTACTTAAAGTCCAGTGACCGGACGAAGTGGGGCGTACAGATGATCTTAACTGCTGCCTCTTTCACAGGATGGTGCATCATCCCACTAGCAGATGCTTTGCCCTCAAGGATAAGATCTAAGTATTAGTGGATGCTGGAGTTTTGACTCTCAAGTCAGAACAAAAGAAAGTCACCGCCAACATGGTGACTCTTAATTTTGGGACCTTCTCAAAGATGATTGTTCAAGATGAATTCATCCTAGTCCTCAAAGCCAGACTGAATGTCATCAATCCAATTATGGAAAAGCACAAAGCCAGGGGCCTTGTTCTAATGACGATAAAATTTGGAGAGATCATGTGGGCCCCCCGGATATTGTCGAAGATGAGCAATGAGAATCTACCAACTCTAAGCTCAAAGACAAGTCATGTAATGCCTTTTTCGTTGCAATAGATGAGGACGCTGTAACTATAGCTCTCTCATTGACTTGGAAGAAGAGAAGCTTGCCTTAGAAGTACATCCCGCTGCCCCTCAGCCGATAGGCACCTGATCTGAAAAATAGTACTTGCGACAATACAACTAGATCTTCGATGAGACACAGAAGCCAACGACGTCAGAAATAACTGCACCGGTCCAGGCCTCAGTACCATCCCTGCCACTGGATAAGGAGAAGCAAAAGGAGGTCCGATTTGACAAATCATTGAAAAAGGATCCTTCAAAGGGGCAGAGCGCTCCTTTTCGCTTCGACGTATTGGCATAGCTTGCCAATATCCTATCTCTTATCACTCTGCACGAGCTACTTCGCATCTCGAAGGAGACAAGAGAGGCTCTTAGAGATGCACTTGTTGACTCAGAGTCCTTTCTGACACAAGCAACAGGACTCAGTGTCCCCAATGTCATTTGATGCCGCTACAAGTGCCATCCATTACCCTTACTCCCAAGGACATGCTCCTTAAGGATAATAAGCATGATAGACCACTATACTACACTGGGTATTTTGGCTCTTCATGTATTGAAAGGATCCAAGTTGATTCGGGGTCTGCTCTGAGCATCATCCCTAAGAGACCTCTCTACTTTCTTGGCATCCCACTAAGCTAGTTGTCAACCACTACTACAACCATCTATGCCTTCAACGCTGGGAGTAGTCACCCTCTGGGCAAGATTCATCTCCGATACCAAATTGGAGACTTAAAATTAGAAGTAACGTGTTACATCATTGATGCCGACACATCTTACAACCTCTTGCTTAGATGACCATGGATCCATGCCAACTGGATCATCCTCTCTACTTTGCACCAATGCTTCAAATATGTGGGCGATGATGCTGTGATTCGAATGGTGTTCGCTGAAGTGCAACTGTTCAAAGGAGTGAAGAATTACTTCATTGATTTCCTACTCTACCAAGAGAATAATGAGCCAGTGAAAGAACTGTTGCCTAATGACGTCGACAGTGGCAATGAGGCAGACTCAAAATCAGAAGAAGATGCGCCAGCTATCTTTATTCTGAAACCAATTGTAGCATATTTAGATGATCCTAATTGCAATAACCCCGCCGAAAATGAGGGCGAGTGGATCATAATGAAAATATTGCTTTTGATTACTCTTTATGTCTTGAGGATGAATTTAAATCTGTCGATGTTAGTTTTTTGCACATGCCTCTGCCCATCTCGAAAATACTATGCATGCATACAGAGAACAATGAAGGATGCATAAAGAGGACAATGAAGGATCCGTCTTCATTGTCCCTTCTTCTAAAAGGGACGAATCATCGATTGTATTCGGTAGAGGCCAGGCTCGGGGGACGACATCAAGGGAATTAGATGACGACTTGGAACCACCATAACTCTGTCATTATGCATGGTCAGTGCACCACATGATGAAAAGAATGGGGTACAACTTAAATCGTGGAGATGGTTTGAATTTCGGTAAAGTGCGGGGCATCCCTTTGTAACCTTTCGTACAAGAAGAAAAATCAGTCAACTATTATGATCACAGATGCAGGGGTTGGGATCTGTCACTCCATCCCCCCCAATCAAAATCAGAGTCTGAAGAGTCCCTACCATCACAGTCTTTAAACTCAACCAGTTGGAACTCTGACATTAGTATGGGACAGCCTTTAAGAAGCTCTTTGTCAACATGATAGCTATCAGTCAGGTGAAGAAAGACGAAGACATTGAGCCATTCAACACCGATCTGTGGGTTCAACAACTGAATTTTTAATGGGAGAAGTGTTTTGAACAGCGTGAATCTTTGACCGAGGATAAGGTGATCCAAATCAATGTGGGTGATCAAGAACATTCAAAGATCATTGATTGGGAAACCGCGCACAAAAAGTATATGTTTTGAAATCACGAGTTAAAAGTATGCTTTGGCTTCCTCGATACTTCTTTATATCATGAGGCTAAACAGGTCGAATCCATAAGGACGGAAAGCGATAGAAGCTTTACCGGTCAATTCACGTGTGTGTTAACGATTCTCCTATATTTTAAAGAATGAAAAGAAAAGAAAAAGAATGGAAAGAGAAGGATACAGTGAAAACAAAGAAGTGGGAAACATAGAAAAGAATGTATTTGTGATTTTTGTGAATATTTCTAAAACAAAATAAAATAGAAAGAAGACTCATGGCTACTAACTACTAATGACTCCACTAACATGCTAACCTCTTAGTGATAGTTGCCTCACATGTATCATTGGCTATCACTAGTCCTTGGTTCAAAAGCTTTACAAAGCATGGCTCATATGATCACTTTCACATCTAAACTCAACAAACAAGAGCAAGCTACACTTAAATCATCAAAACTAACTAGAGCAAGTATAGAATAAAGTAATGGTATCTTGTTAGAGAGTTAGATGTTAGAGTGTTAGAGTCTATCATCATGAGCCATTAATGGCTCTTGCAAGAGCAAGACTAAGTAGAGACTATTAGATTCATGTGAATTATCAAGTAAGAAGTTAGCATAGTTAGTGGTTAGTAATTAGTTGCCATGAGAGAAAAATTAGCTAAACATGTAAAAAGAGTTAGAGAGAAGAAAACAAGTAGAGATAAAGAGAGAACCTTTCATAGATTATCACCCTCTGTTACAAGCACTCTTTCTTTCATCTTATGTACTACTCTCTTTTTTATTACATGATCTACAAGAAATGAAAAATACAAAAGAAGAAGAAGAAGAACAATTAACCTAAACTACCCTAAGGAGAAGAAACTACCCTAAAAACTACTTCAAATCTCTTCTCAAAAATTGCTTCCCCGAGCTCTGAAAATCCCAGGGTATTTATAGGTAAAAGGGGGCACCAGGGAGCGTGTACGAAGCCGCGCGTCAAATCACGACACATGGCTCCAAGCTATGGCCGCGAAAACGCGCACGCGGCGCCGCCTGCCACGTGCTATCAATTCGTCCCTGATCTGCTGTACCTCCTGATTTTTGGATATGGGCACCCAGTTTTGACAGATTTACCCTCCAAAGTCAATGGTTATATTTGTAGGCTTTAAATCACCAAATAATAGGATTTTGGGTTTCTTCTTCATTTCATGCATGGACCTAGAAACATACAAGAGAGGTGTTATTAAAAGAATTTCATATTTGATAAATGTGAAGATTGGTATGAAATATGCATATTTAGAGACTAGTCACACCCCCACACTTCTCTTTTGATCGTCCCGAGCAAAAAAAATTAAAAAAATTATTACACCACTTTCGCAGGTGACGCGATTGCACTGACCATGTGCAACAAGCTGTTAAACCTTTAGGTTTTTTCTAGAGGAGTTCTGTCTCCTGAGGATTTTCAGCAGATTACACCCACAAAATCCATATAAAAGAAATCAAATGTTAATATTTTGAAAATGCATTTTGAAATAGAGAGAACTAGTGAAATTTTTTTGCAGAAATTTAAGCGATCCAAGGTCATAGGTTTATCATAAATTATTCTTTCTTAAACTAAGTCTAAATATAAAATCTTGTTATAAATTAAATGTAAAAATTTAAAATTGAATCGATTCTTTGATCTTTCATAAAACTCTTAGGAAAATATGCACTTTATGAACTGTGAAGATTTTTGGGATATTGACCCTAACTTTCATGCCATTTATTTGTATATATTTATTTTTTCTTTCTTTAGTTTTCTTAGCCTTTCTTATTTACCCGAGTAGTGAGCTCTAACCGGTAACTCCCAAACCCGACGATTTTAGGGCACCAGATGAAAAACAACCCTTGGGTTTAACGACTCGAGTAAACAAGGCTACAAAACTGAAGGGAATTATTTTTTTTACCATTTTAGGCGTGAATAATCATACTTCCTGAGGTATAATTACCCAACTTCAATAAGTGATTTTATCATTATTATAATTTTTATATATTTTTTATGACATTTTTAGTCTTTGTTTCAATCTAAAAAAACTATGTAAGTGTGAAGTGCATATATCTAAGGCACAAAATTAAAGATCAAATTATCTTTTCAATTTTACTTTCTTATCCTAAAATTTAAGCAAGATCAATTATTTTGACTCGGTTTAAAAATTCATAATTTTAGTTCTTTCTAATTCCTAAGATAATCTTAATTTTCTTAAAAATAAATTAGTACTATTTCTCTTATTTTAAAAAGTTTTGTAAAAAGAAAAGAAGAGAGTTTTTATACAAAAGAAATTTTAAAAATTTCCTAAAAATAAGTATAAAAGAAAGAAAATTTAAAATAACCTACGTTAGTAAACCCTCCCCCATACTTATCTCATGCATTGCCCTCAATGCATCGTGAATATGTATATACATGAAACAAATGGAAAGGAAAGAAAAATTATCTCATAGTGGTGGTTCCGGTGGTGGTCTAATGGGCCAAGCATTACTACCTAATCAAGATAATGTGGTGGTTCACGGAACCTACCTGTATTAACTCTTTTCTATTTACATATTTATAATTCCCAATATGAATAGGATCATAGAAGATTCTATTATGAAAATTATTCCCTTTACATGACAAATCTTGGAAGATCATCACTGAGTCATTATAGTCAATACCTTGGTCCAACAATAGAATGTGATTTTATGGAATGGATGATTTGGACATTGAAAAGAAAAGTTCGGGAACGAGTACTAACTTGAGAAAACCAACTTTGGGTAAGAGTCGGTTTAGGTTCAAGAGTTTAGTCCAAATTAAAAAAATTAATTTCACGTTCTATTCTCATCAATGAAATGTGACTATCTAAATGAAGTGGTTCAATTTAAAAATCCATAGATACAAGAATCAATGTTGGATCGAAAAATGGGTCCAACTTGGGTAAGGATGCCGGAGGCAACATAGATTCAAAGATTGAAATTGAATCACAAAGTTGTGGGTCGGGTTCACATTCATATTCAAGTTCAATTTTATTGAAATAAAAAATTGCCAATTTGTCAATGGGTTGATATTGGTCAAGTTTAAAATTTTGTAGTGAAATTGAATTTTGGCCAAAGTCTTCAAGATTTCATGATTCTTGGTTTTTATTTATATGATTAGAAGTGTTAGAAATAGTCGAGATTAGGTAGGGAGAGTTTTCTTATTCCTACACATGTTTTCCAATGACTAAGTCTAGCTTTTATCATATTAAAAGGATCGCTTTGGAATTGAATCATGGATTCCGTACTCTTTTCTAAGTCGGTATGTTATTCTTGCCATAAGACTTGAAAAATAGAGTAAGGATCGTGGATTTGAAAACTTTGATGAGATTTTGAGTCTTCTAGATTTTGAATTCGCTGCTCGAGTTCCTCTATGGCTTCCATCCGCTTTTCCTAGTCTCAATTTGTTCTTCTAATGTTTGCACGGGAGAAGAAGCATATGAAGCTGGATGCTGGTAAGGTGGTTAACCATATGACTCAGGAGAGTTGTGTCCCCACTGACTCTGTAAAGAGTGGTGACTATTCCAGTCTTGTTCATAGTATTGGGACTGGGGCATATATTGAGTCGGATAAAACCAATCTTGCATACTTAGTTGGTTAGAGTTATGAAATGCCGGGTTGGTAATTTTCGAGTTAAAAGAAGTCAAAGTGAAGTATGTATCACTATATGCATTGGAATAATTATAATTGTAATCCATAACAAAAAGATGTCAGAAAAAATAAAATAAAAAAAATAAGCAAACAAACAATCAAACAAAGAAAAAAAATTTCAAAAACAAGCCTATACTAGGATTGACCTAGACCTAAACGACTCCTAACTAGTTAGACTGTCCACGGGGGTATACTCTAGAAATTTGACCATAAGTTAATATACCAGGTAGGGGCAAGACCAGTGGGAGGTATCCGTATCAGAGCAACGGACCTAATTATGTCAAAACACTATTTTTCAAGGTTTCGCCTTTCAATTCCCGACCTTTGACACCGATTTGATAAGAACTCTAACAACTTTTCCCCTTAGGTCAATCTTCTAAATGAGTTTGAGATATTTCTAGGGACAAACGTCTACCAAGTTTTATTTAGGCTTGGGTTGTGTGAGTAGGGAGGTGATTTTTGGGCTAAAAGTGATTTTATTTAGACTTCCCCACCTTATGTTTTATTGGGATATGCCCTTAAGTTTAATTCGTGCAAGTGTGCAATATAGATAAGAATGAACACACAAAGCGAGTAAATCACCACATGTTTGTCCTAAGCTATATGCAATGCAATATCTACACCTCCGTCAAGATCACAACAATATTAGAACAAAATACACTATATTGAAATTAAAATCGACATGTGCCTAGATGCAAATGTCTATACCGATTTAAAGCATCTAGTTTCCATATTTTAGTTCTTAATTATTATAGTGCAAAGGTAACCTAAATAAAAACTAGCAGCGGAATATAGCAATATACAAGAATTTACCCAACCACACAAAAGCAAGTGTGGACTTCTATAATGCTAAAAATTTGACCTGCATACTAAAAATAAAGAAGAAAAATTAATAAAATGTGAAATCAAACCGTTCCCATCCCCGCAATGGCGCCAAAATTTGATCGGGGAAAATCGTGCCCAAAAGTGTATGTTTTGAAATCACGAGTTAAAAATGTGTGCTTTGGCTTTCTCGATACTTCTATTATAGCATAGAGGCTAAATAGGTCGAACCCACATGGACAGAAAAGTGATAGAAGCTTTACCAGTCTATTCACGTGTGTATTAATGATTCTCCTATGTTTTAAATAATGAAAAAAAGAAAATAAAGAATGAAAAGAGAAGAATACGGTGAAAACAAAGAAGTGAAAAATATAGAAAAGAATATATTTGTGATTTTTGTATATATTTCTAAAATAAAGTAAAAATATAAAGAAGACTCATGGCTACTAACTACTAATGACTCCACTAATATGCTAACCTCTTAGTGATAGTTGCTTTATGATCGTACACATATTTTACATTATTTTTATTACACTCCTACATTTATCGTGTAATAAATCCGCTAATTTTCTTATCTTAAATGTCGATTTTACAGAAGATAATCATGAAAAGAAAGAGGATTAAACCAAATAAATACCAGTTAAAATCAGATTAAACTGGATCTATTTGGTTAGCTGAGGATAATTCCAGATCTAGTCAGTTAAAAGTCAGATTTTGGTGAATCAATTTGATTAACTTAAAGATCTATGAGGGTACCATCACATCCAGAACAAATCAAGGATTGGAAAAATATTCAACTGAAGATAACGTCAAATAAAGAGTCCAAATTCAAAATTCAAAGGGATAAATAGATAGAGAGAGGATCAATGATGAGATGAAGCTATTTAGACTCAGATTCAGACTGGATATATTTTAGTATTTGAATCATAACCTTTTCTATCGAAACTCAAATCTGATGATTCAAGATGATCCAGAAAGAAGACTTAAAGGGCTACAACTCTTAAGTTGATCACTATTTCTAATTCTATTATCTGATAAGTTATATTCAGCAATTAACATACTACTAAGCTGCAGATCAGAATTGAATATCCACATCAAATCAAGTTTGGAGATAAGGGGAGGATTCAAATTCAGAAATAGTCAGCTCCCCTTATCTTTAGACTCATTTTCTTATCTATTTCTATCCTATAAATACCCCCACACATTAGAAGCAGAGGAGCGATCAAGCAGAGACAAATTTAGGCCAGTTTTTCATTCTTTTTAGTGTAGGTTTTTATTTTTTCTTTTATGTAATTTTCACTTTTCATTACGTAACTGAGAGGAGAGACAAGTTTCATGGAGGAATGAGAGCAAGCTTTACTGAGGGTGACACCAGTGAAAGTAAGTCTTTTCTTTCATTGTTATTTGAATTGAATCGATGTTTCTTTTTCTTCTTTATTCTTGTTTTTATTTTCTCTCCTCTGATGTGCTGCAATCCAAGTGACTTTAATAGCCTCGAGACTGTTTTGCCATTGCAAGTGCCCTTGATCGCCTATGGTGATGAACAACCATTCTTTTGTTAGTTTAGCTTGCCCTTTTATTCATAGTGTAGATCGGGAATGGGAACAATCCTGTTGGCTCGAAGGCGCCTGAAGGCCCCTCACTCTAGTTTTGATGATGATTAACTCATATAGTTATAGTACAATGATCTTGTGTTTAATTAGTATTAGATATTTGATAAAGATCTTATTTGGTGTTAAGCTTCAACAAAGGATTTAAAGTCAAAGTTTTGGAGCTAGCACATGTTGATTCAAGAGCTCGCGCATCAAGATTGCATCAAGTACTTAAGAGGATTATAGCTCATTGGATCAAGGTTTGGACCAAGTCAAGAAGGAGAAGAAGACCTTAAAGAAAAGATTTCCAAGAAGACTTGTGTCATGTTTGTAAGTGTCAAGATTTTGTTTTTAGATAAAATGTAAAGGATAGATTAGTTGGTGGATTGCTCAAGTTCATATATACTCACACACAAGATATAGATGTGTTTTCATAAAAGAGTTTTCATGTTGGAAAATACCGGTTTGATTTTTAAAGTTTAAAAATATACATGTATTTTATCAAAACTTATTTTAGTGATTAATGTCAAAAATATAGATATTTCATCATATATGTGTAGTGCATCATATTCATACACACTAAGCTTCAAAAGTGTTTGGTATATCTTGTTTTTGTTTTTGGAAAAGTTTTGAAAAAATCGTTTTTGAAAAATACTGGTTTTTGTTTAAGGCAAAACTTCTATATTACAAAAATAGTTCAAATGTTTGTAATATGTTTTGATTTTTAATCAAATATGTTTGTATATTAAAGTATATCAATGAACTTATTTTTGTAGAATTTATGAGAATTTATGGGATTTTAGTGAAGGTAAAAAGACCTAGTTTTAAATCCCTAAAACCTCTATTCTGGCTTTCTGCTGGTCGACCGCATGATCGACCGAGCCAGAGGTCAATCGACCGGGTGGTCGACCGATGTGTACAAATGTGCACAGTCTTGTTTAGCTGGAGGATCGGTCGACTGACCTGGTCAACCGCCAAAGAGCTCTGCTCTCTAGATCTGGCCCCGGTCGACCGGGCAATCGACCGGCAGAGAGCTCCTGCTCTCTGTATCTAGGCCTCGGTCAACCGGCCGGTCGATCAATGGCACAACGGTCAGAATCTGACTGTTGGCTGGTCGACCGGACGGTCGACCAACAACAGGATCTCCTGCTGAGTTGGCCTCCAACGACCATATTTTAGGAGCCTATAAATTGGGCTTCCCTTAAACTGTTTTCAACAAGATTTTAAGTGAGTTTTCAAGATAGTTTTTCCTACACTTCTAAGTGTTTATCTTTACTTGTTTTAGAGCCAAATACTTCCATATCAAAAGGAAAGTTTTTCAAGAGTGTTTTGTAAAAGAGATTTCTTGAGTTTTTCACCACCAAATTAATCCTAGTTTTCTCACACACGCTTGAGCTATCCATTGCTATATCAATCCTATAAGAGAGTTGTTGTGAGAGTATTTTTAGGTGATCAAAGTGTTTAAATCACTAAGTGTTCAATCTTGTATTTGAGGAGGCGAACTTGTGGGTTCGTATTGTTTTGAGTTCGTGTGGGAGCTCGGTGTAGAGGTGCGTGCGGGAACAAGTGAAGGGACTAGTGAGTCCAAGGAGTTCTAGTGTGAACTCGTTAGGTGTTGTGGCACCGAGTGATCCGATAGGATCGTTTATAGTGAAAATCCTTCACAGTGTTGAAGGTGGGGATGTAGAGCAAGGGTGCTCGAACCTCGAAGCAAATCTCCCGTGTTTGTGATTGCTCTCTCTTTATCTCTTACTTGTGTTTATATCTTGCAAGCTTATACTGCTTTCATCTTTATATGCTTGATATATACTTGTGCTTATATTGTTATATGCTTGGGTTTGTTTGCTTACACTTGTATTCAATCAAGAGAGCCATAGCGGCACCTCAACTCTTATCTAGAGGAATCTTGAGGAGATAGTCCAGAGCCCTTCACCGGAAATTCGGCTACACTCTTATGTTATACTTGGTGTGTTTAGCTTAATAGTTTTTAGTCTGCATATATAGTTTTAATTCCGCATTAATTCATCATTAGATTAGCTAGTCACTTATTCCCCCCTCTAGGTGATTTCAATTGGTATCAGAGCTTGGTGCTCTTGATTTGGGTCTAACAACCTAGAGTTAAAGATCCTTATTTTTGGCTAATCACAATATTTATACAGATACATAGATTTTATGTCACTTCTCATTTTTGATATTCTTAACATCCAAACTCGGAAGGTTAAGATATCAATGTACCTCAAAGCCCTAGGTATTCATGTTTATTTTGCCACTATTAAAGATTCATATTGTTTATATGACAAACATATAGAGGCCAACTCAAAAACCCTTCATGCTTTAAAAAGTACCCTAAATGATGAATATTTATTTAGGGTTGCTAATTTTGATTCGGCTTTTGTAGTATGGAACACTATAGTCTCCCTTGGCGAACAAAAACAATATTATGCGGGGAGTGACTCGGATGATGGAAGTGATGCTTTCAACTTGTGCTACATGGTCCAAGGGATAACCCCCTTAAGGTAAAATCCGAATTCGAGCTTGATAAGGATGTTGACTTGTCATTTGATGATCTTGTTTCATTTCGTCAACAACTTCTTGAAAAATATGACTTGCTTAAAAAGGATAATAAGAAATTGAAAAATAAATTTGATTCCATGGCTAAAGAAAAAGATTCCTTTCAAAATAAATTGGAATGCATTTCAAAAGAAAATGATATGTTGAAAAAGGATAATATTTCCTTGACTTCTAAATTAAATGATCTTTGTGAAGGAAATACTTCTTTGAAAAATAAAATTATTTTGGTGAAAAAAGAAAAGGAAATTATTTTGGAAGAAAACAACTCTTTGAAAAGAAAATTTGTTTCAAAAGAAAAGAAAATATTTCTAAAAAGAAAAAGAGTGTTGGTTCTCATTCTCACCATGCTTTTCATGCTACTATTGATAAAAATGAGATTTAATTTTTGAAAAATAAAATAGATTGTTTGAGCTCAACTTTGAGCAATTGTGCATTTAATCATAATAGATTGGAAATCTTATTTCAAAAGAAACAAGCTACATATATTCGCGCATATCACCCGCGGTACACATATACACACTTTGCACATCATGATCACACTCATTCTCATGTGCATATTAGAGTGTATAAATGTACACATTACGGCCGCAAAGGCCATCTAGTAAAGTTTTGTTATGATAAGGTAAATTCTATAAATTTTGCTAATAAAATTTTTGGGTTCCAAATAATGCTAACCCCCTGGACCCAAAAGAAAATGGGTACCAAAATCTCTACCTCTTGTATTTGATATAGGTGTAGGCTCTCACATGACGTGAGAGGATTGGTGCCTTGGTGGTGGATGCATGGGCTAGATGGACATTCAATTGATGCATCACTATCAAGAAAGTTTGGTGGGAGGACCACCATGGCTTGGAGATATAGAGATGTGTCCTAACGATTTTGATAACTATCTCTAACTCCTTATTTGTTTACATGCATTCAGATATTGATTTTTAGCATGTTTTTCATGATTGTTATTAAATGCCATGCTATTTAGACTTATGACATACACGTATAGTAAATGAGATACACCCATGTTCATATGGATCCATATTTTGTGTTCTCACTTTAGTTTAGCTATTGTGTATATCATTACTTTAAAACATGTGCATCTATCTTAATAATCATATTTGTTTATGATTTTGCCCTTCATGTTTTGATTATATATTTAAATGTTAATTTTCATTAAAACTTGTGCATATACTCATACAACTAGTGAGCCACATTTGATTATTATATGTTTGTACTTAAATTGCTCATTTGTACCCATTAGATGTACTAGTATAGTTTAGTTTTGATGATTCGTACATTTTAACTTGTTTTTCCTATTATTGTGCATGTTTTGCTACATGTATATGTTATTCTTATCTAAAACTAATAAATATACATGTATACCCTTGAGTCACATGCCTTCATGCAAATTACATTATGGACTCTTTTATGTTAGGATATGTATGTATATTATTAGTTTTGATAAATCATACATATACCTTGAAGTTTGTTTTTAAATGAAAATTGAATTTTCATGATTTTCATTTTGAGCCTCATTGACTATTTTTCATAATTATGCTAATCACATAACCTTTGTACAATCACATTATTTTTTTACTCATGATTTTATTTCATGAGTACATTTTTGAGCTTTATAGATTTCGAGTGTCAACTTTTGTGTATTTAGTATGATTTATGAGATATATATGTTTTGTTTTCATATTTGAAGGATCTTTAACTAGTTTTTTTAAAAATTACTTTAAACTTTATTCTTCAATGGGTAGAGTTTTCAAATTTTGCAAAATATTTTCAAACTCTTATTTTTGAAAACCCCTACCAACCCTTGAAGGGCGGATGGATGGGCGACCATGCCTTGTATGCTCAAATTAAATATCTTTTATCATGTGCATGAATAGGGTGGATAGTTATGAGTAATACACAAGAACTTCATGAATTTTTTTTTGTATGCTCATATATGTTTTCATGTATATGTATGCTTCAAATTTCAAATAATATTAATTTCAATTGGTATTTTCATTTTCATACATATATTATTTGATTGTGCTTGATTTACAATATTCTTATATGTTTAAAGTACAAATTATTTTTATGCTAAGCTTGACTTAAATCTTGATTTCAATTGATATCTCAATTGGTATTTTAATAAGCTTGTGTATTATTTTTAATTGGTATTTCAATTGGTATCAATATATACTTCACATTTTACCTTTTAATTGATATCAAAATTTACAATATATTTCAATTGGTATCAATATGTTTCGATTGGGTTTCGATTTCAATTGGTATCAAAAATGTTTTACCTTTTATTTGGTAACAAAATTTACCGTATATTTCAATTGGTATCAAAATATAAAATATTTTACTTTCATTGGTATCAAAATTTACAAATGTTTCAATTTCAATTGGTATCAAAAACTTTCAATTTCAATTGGTATCAAAAATCTTGTGATATATTAAAATTTTGTTTATTTACGGTGATATCTTAAAATTTTTTACTTACAAGTGGTATCTCAAAATTTGATTTAAAAAAAATTCAAAATTTATCTTTAAAGTGATTTTAAAATTGTTTTGATATGTATTGCCTATATGTAAGGGGAGCTTAACATCTCTTCTATATATAGATTCATGTTGAGTGTATCTTATATTGAGGAGCTTGACATTTCTTGTTTATGTGGTACACGTGTGTAGGGGGAGCTTAACATCTCCACTTATGTATTGTATATTATGCTTTATGTGAGTTAGGATTTTGTCATCCCTGCTTCATGTAATGCATGTATGCAGGGAAGCTAATTTACCGTCTTCCTCTTCATAAATGCATATCACATATATTTCTTTATTGTTGATTTATTTTTCACTCCTTTGTTGATAATTGACAAAAAGGAGGAGAATAAATTTGAGTTTATATATGCATATTTAGAAATTGAGTTTATGCATGCTCTATGTTTATAAAATGCATGTTCTATGTTTATAAAAAGAAAGAAGGATTTTGAAAGTTTATATAAAAGGGGGAGAAATTTTTCTGGGAGAAGAAATTTTGACTTATGCAAGTTTCTCTGACCTTGTTTATGCATACATATTTGTTTAGTTTATGCACTTCATTGAATATCTATTTGTTTATTGTTATGCATGAGTTAAGGGGATGCTTCTATGAAGCTTAACTTTAATCCATACATATAAAACTCTATGAGTTTTGTCATCATCAAAAAGGGAAGATTGTTGGCCTGAAGGCGCCCGAAGGCCCATCACTCTAGTTTTGATGATGATTAACTAATGTAGTTATAGTACTAATGATCTTGAGTTTAATTAGTATCATATATTTGATCAAGATCTTAGTTGGTGTTAAGCTTGAACAAAGAATTTAAAGTCAAAGTTTTGGAGCTAGCACATGTTGATTCAAGAGCTCGCGCATCAAGATTACATCAAGTACTCAAGAGAAGTCTAGCTCATTGGATTAAGGTTTGGACCAAGTCAAGAAGGAGAAGAAGACCTTCAAGAGAAAATTTTCAAGAAGACTTGTGTCATGTTTGTAAGTGTCAAGATTTTATTTTTAGATAAAATATAAAGGATAGATTAGTTGGTGGATTGCTCAAATTCATATACACTTACACATAAGATTTAGATGTGTTTTCATAAAAGAGTTTTCAGTTTGAAAAATACTGGTTTGGTTTTTAAAGTTTAAAAATATATATGTGTTTTATCAAAACTTATTTTAGTGCATAATATCAAAAACATAGATATTTCATCATATATGTATAGTGGATCATATCCATACACACTAAGCTTCAAAAGTATTTAGAATATCTTGTTTTTGTTTAAGACAAAACTTCTATATTACAAAAATAGTTCAAAATATTTGTAATATGTTTTGATTTTTAATCAAACATGTTTGTATATCAAAGTATATCAATGAACTTATTTTTGTAGAATTTATGAGAATTTATGGGATTTTAGTGAAGGTAAAAAGACCAAGTTTTAAATCCCTAAAACCTGTATTCTGGCCTTCTGCAGGTCGACCGCATGGTCGACCGAGCTAGAGGTCGGTCGACCGGGCAGTCGACTGATGTGCACAAACGTGCACAATCTTGTTTGGCTGGAGGGCCGGTCGACCGACCCGGTCGACCGCCAGATAGCTCTGCTCTCTAGATCTGGCCCTGGTCGATCGGACGGTCGACCGGCAGAGAGCTCCTGCTCTCTGTATCTAGGCCTCGGTCGACCGGCCGGTCAATCGATGGCACAACGGTCAGAAATCTGACCGTTGGGCAGTCGACCGGTTGGTCGACTGACAATAGGATCTCCTACTGAGTTGGCCTCCAACAGCCATATTTTGGGAGCCTATAAATTGGGCTTCCTTTGGACTGTTTTCAACAAGATTTTAAGTGAATTTTCAACATAATTTTTCCTACACTTCTAAGTGTTTATCTCCACTTATTTTAGAGCCAAATACTTCCATATCAAAAGGAGAGTTTCAAGAGTGTTTTGTAAAAGAGATTTCTTGAGTTTTCACTACCAAATCAATCCTAGTTTTCTCACACCCACTTGAGCTATCCATTGCTATATCAATCCTATAGGAGAGTTGTTGTGAGAGTGTTTTTAGGTGATCAAAATGTTTAGATCACCAAGTGTTCAATCTTGTATTTGAGGAGGCAAACTTGTGGGTTCGTGTTGTTTCGACTTCTTGTGGGAGCTCGGTGTAGAGGTGCGGCCTCGGCAAGCTAGTGTGCTTGCATGTGTTATTCTTGCGGGAACAAGTGAGGGGACTGGTGAGTCCAAGGAGTTCTAGTGTGAATTCGTTGTTGGTGTTGCAGCACCGAGTGATCCGGTGGGATCGTTTATAGTGGAAATCCTTCATAGTGTTGAAGGCGGGGACGTAGAGCAAGGGTGCTTGAACCTCAAACAAATCTCCCGTATTTGTGATTGCTCTTTCTCTCTCTATTTCTCACTTGTGTTTATATCTTACAAGCTTATATTGCTTTCATCTCTATATGCTCGATATATACTTGTGCTTATATTGTTATATGCTTGGGTTTGTTTGCTTACACTTGTATTCAACCAAGAGAGCCATTGCGGCACCTCAACTCTTATCTAGAGGAATCTTGAGGAGATAGTCCAGAGCCCTTCACCGGGAATTTAGCTACACTCTTGTGTTATATTTGGTGTGTTTAGCTTAATAGTTTTTAGTCTTCATATATAGTTTTAATTCCGCATTAATTCACCGTTAGATTAGCTAGTCACCTATTCACCCCCCCACTAGGTGATTTCAGATCCTGCACGCCATGCTTGATCGCCTTCAAAGACTAGGTAAGTCATAGTTATGGATCCAAGGTATATGAGTACTGAAGAGGTAAGTAATTTTTAGTTTTTTCTTTTAATTCTTTAGTTTAGATCACCACAATCTCCCAACTCTTTTATCACTCTTTTTAATTTCTTTGTATATATCCATTTTCTATTTTCTCCACCTTCTCAATCTACCACTTTCTTCCTAACTTAACTTTAACCTATTTTTCTTTTCTTTTAAAGAACTAAAAGAAGATCTTTAACTATTAATTGTAACTTAAAAGAGAACTTGCTAAAAAAAAGCTTCCATTGCTAGTCCCTCCTTGTGGATCATGACCCGCATAGTCACTTGCTATAGCGGTAGTATTGAGTACTTCTACATTCTATTGTTAAGTACTGAAATTCTGTATTCTTGTGTGCAGGTCTAAACTCAATCAAATTTTAGCGCCATTGCCGAGGATGAACGGTAAGTAATTCTCTTTTTAAGTTTACAATTTTGGTTAACCTTCTTCTTTGTTCTTGGTGTACAGGTTTAACAACAAGAAAATTTTTGCTGCACTGTACATATAAGTGTTCGGAAGTGGGAGTTTACTAGTATTCAGAGAGAGAGGGTTTAGAGTAAACCTTCGATGCTCGTATGTTGATGTTCAAAAACTCCAAATGTATTCACGGATTTACTTTACTCCTTCCGAATCACCGTCGTAGCATAAGCTATTACGGGTCGATCCACAGGGAGAGTTTACGATAGAAGCATTCACGGTTTTGAAATTGAGTATGTTTTAAGAAGGAAAACGAAAGTTCTTCTATGTTTTTAAGAAAACAAAATGACATAGAAAGTAGATGAAAAATTCATTGTTGGTTTTGTTGAAGAAAAAGGAAAAGGATGGAAAGGAAAGTGAAATGAACTTGGATGTAGCTTGAAAGAGAACTTTAAGAAAAGAAACTTTGAAAAACTTAAGAGAGAGAAACCATGACTAGCTAACTCTCTAATTTACTAACTTACTAATCTCATAGGGTGATGCATGCCTCATGTTGATTCATCGGCAAAGATTTGTCTTGCTTGTTTGGTCAAAATATATTTCCCATGTAGAGGATGAGTGATCTTCTCGGCTTGACTTGTCGCCTCATTGGTTCATTGGCTCCCGAGATAGATTTTCAGTGATGGAATCAAGGATAGTCACTCAAGGGAATGCTAAGAAAGAGAATACAAGATTCATTAGTCCATCAAAGCTATACTCGAGCTAGCATTGAAGTAAGAAAGTTGTACTACTAAACAATAGCATAGTTAGGTGGTCCATCTTCATGTTCCATCAAGGCACTTGTTCTAAAGACAAGGTTCTAAATGAGGCTCACATGAGTCATATGGAATGGGAACAAGAATTTGCTAAGAATTAAAGTAACTCATCTTCATTGGGGATAATAGAGACTTGAAATTATAAGACTACAATAAAGCATCCAATGAATCACATGAATTAGCAATCACCCAAGAGTTAGTAGTTAGTAAAGTTAGAGTTTAGCTAGTCATGTTAGAAAGTTAGCTAGACATTGAAGTAAAAAGCAAACAACAATTCATTGTAGAAGAAGATGCAATAGTAGTAAAAGCTAGAAGAAAGTAAAGCACTAGAATGAGAAAAGATAAGAAGAAAGAAGGATCAATTCTTGCATTTGAGTTGTCACCTCTCTAATTACATGATCTCTCACTCTCTTTCTCTCTCTTTGTTGAATTCTAGAAGGAGAAAGAAAATTACAAGAGCAACTAAAGAAAACTAGAGAAAATCCTAACAATTCTCTCAAAAATACAAAGCTCTTCTCTCCTCCCCTCCTAACAGAGACCCAGGGGTCTATTTATAGACTCTAGGGGATGAGGCCCTCCAATCACAGCCGTGGGATTAAACGCTGGCTCAACGGCCAGATGCTTGCCGCGGATCCGCGGCCAGAGCCGCGCTTCCGCGGCAGAATCTTAGCCGTTGCGCCAAATATTTCTTCTGACATTCTGTTATGCTCGTATGCCTTACTGGACCTTCTAGAAAGTGGGGAATATCCGTGGATGAATCCAGACCTAGGCTTCTCCTTTGGGCTTCTTCTTTGGGCTCTTTAATTTATCCCTTAATTCCTTAAAAATTTCTTGTTTATGGGCCTTCATCTCCATTAATGGTGGATCCTGGAAAAAAAAGAGAAAAAGCAATAAAAATCTTATTTTTCTTTATATAAAGCATGATATGGTAGTGAAAAATGATACAATAATGAACTCCAATCAATAAGTGACCCTGAACTCTGCTAAAAAAAGCAGAGCCCAGAAGCCCTCAGATTTGCTACATTCCAGTGACAATCTGAGTGAACTACTAACCTGTATTTTTACAGGTTGGCTGAATTAAAAAGCTAAATTTCTGTAACTATTTATTTCCTTGTTTGTCTCACTGTACATACTTTCTAACCTTAACAGTAAAATGATGTTTGTTAAATGCTAAAAATAGTTTAGACTTGCATTTAGCTACGTGTCAATTCATTTATATTTTACATTAATGTTGAAGAGTGCTGGAGCAAAAGGTACGTGCATAGCATATAGTATAGGAATACTTTTGAATTGTTTACATTACTTAAGTGTTGCTTTTCATGTACACATTGCACTAAATTAATTTAAGGGCTTGTCTTATAAACAAGATAAGGTTGGGAAGTCATTACCCTCCCTTAACCCACAAACAATCTCTTCACATACTAACCAAAGCCTAACTAAAACTGAGTAGACATTGGCCCTAGGGACATCTCAGACTCATATAGGAGACTGACCTAAAGAAGAAGTTGATTAGAATTTGACTTTTGCCAAATCGGTGTCTAAGATTGGGGATTGAGGGGGAAAATCCCGAAGTTTGGTGGTTTGGCATAATTAGGCTCGTTGCTTTGGACGGATACCTCCCACCGATCTTGCCCCACCTGGCCGATTAACTTGTGATCATATTCAGCAATATATCTCCCCCCTAGACAGTCTAACCAGTTAGGAGTCGTATAGGTCTAAGGTTTACCCTAACATAGGTTAGATTTTTTTTCTTTTTATTTGTTTGCTTATTTGTTTGTTTTTCTTTGTTTGTGTGACATTTCTTGTGTGATACGGCTTAAAATAATAATTTTTTCAATATTAATGATAATCCATGTTATACCCCGATCTCTTTTTTGGATATTACCAACCCGACATATCATAACTTTAACCAACCTAGTGTGCCGGATTGGTCTTATCCAAATTAATACATGACTCAGTCCCAATACTATGAAGAAGGTTGGAATAATCATCACTACTCTTCACAGAATTAACGGAGATACAACTCCTCCGAGTTATATTGTCAACCACCTTACCAACATCCAGCTTCATATACTCCCTCTTCTGAACAATCATTAGAAGAATCAATTGACTGGGAAAAGAGGATGGAAGCCTTAGACGAGTTTGAGCGACGAATTCAAATAGAAGACTGAAAATCTCGTCAAAATTTTCAAGTCACAGATCCTTCTCTATTTTTTAAGAAGAACATACCGACTTAGAAAAGAGTATGGAATCCATGATTCAATTCCAAAATGATCCCCTCGATATGATAGAAGCAAGACTTAGTAGACTAGAAAACATGTATAGGAATAAGGAAACTCTCCCTAATTAAAATCAAAAATCATGGTGTCTTGAATAAAAAACACCTAGAGGGGTGAATAGGTGTAAGTGCTAATCTAATGAACTAAATGCGCTAAATGCAGAAGCTAATGCAAATCTTGCAAACACACTTAGTACAATCAACAAGTGTAGCCGAATTCCCCGTGAAGGGCTCTGGACTAACTCCTCTTGATTCCCCTTGAATGGGTTGAGGTGCTATGTGAAGCTCTTGTTGATTAAGTATAATTGAGGCACACACACAATCAAGCCAAGCATATAAGGATGAATAACAATATGAAATAATGCAAGGCAACACAAGCAATGAATGATATGACAATATGAATGAATAATGCTTTGCACAAATGTAAAGAGAGAGAGAGAGAGAGAGTTGAGAGACAAGTGGATCAAACGCTAAGACAAGATATGTTTCGAGGTTCGAGCACCTTGCTCTACATCCCCGCTTACACCACCGTGTAGGATTTCCAATCCACTATCTTCCACTGAGGGAACCTCTACCGAAGAGGATTTGTTACAACTCTAGGAGTACCAAACTCCTCTCTCAAACAACCACCTCACAACCGAGGGGTAGGCCCGTAGCCAATACAACAACCAATCCACCTCACACTAGAGGGATACAAACTAACAACCAACTCCACCTCACCAAGAGGGAGCAAACACCAATCTCCACCTCTACCAAAGAGGGAGCAAACCAAACCTCAACCTCTACCTAAGAGGGAGCATCCAACAAAGAAAAGGGTTTACAATTTGGAGGCTCAACAACCTCTAACAATCTCTCTTTCTTATCTTTTTCCCACAAACAAATGATCCTAATAGAATAGGATAGGTAATAGCTCAAGTGTGGAAACTAGGTGTTTTTGGAAACAAGCAATAAAGAAAAACTACTAGGGAAATCTCTTGTAAATGATAGAAAATGAAAATCAATACAATCTCCCAAAACCCTAGTTTTCTTTGATTTTCCAAAAACCCAAAACAATAAAGATGAGAAGTTTAAAGCCCAAAAACTCTTTTAAAAACTTGTTTTAAACTCTGAAAAACTGGAATTTTTTTCTCTTGTAAAAACCTTAGCCAAAAACCCAAAGAGATGGGGTTTATATAGGCCAAACCAGAAACTAGCCGTTAGGCTGATGTGGCAGCCTGACAGGATTGGCGGTCGGCCGCCCGGTCGACCGCCAACGGTCATATTTTTGACCGTTGGGCAACCCGGTCGACCGCCCGGTCGACCCAAACAAACAGAGAGCAGAGCTCTCAGACCCGGTCGACCCGTACGGTCGACCGTCCTAGTGTCTCCAAACGTGCACAGATTTGTGCACGTCGGTCGACCGGCCCGGTTAACCGACTTCAGCCAAGTCGACTAGGTCAGTTGACTTAGTCGACTGATTGAAGCCTGGAACAGAAATCTGGGTCAAAAAACAGTTTAAAAATATTTTGAAAAATCTTTTAAGTCTTCTAAAAATCCATAAAATTGTTTTATCATTTTACTTTGATAAACAAACTTGTGATAAAAATTTCAAGACATATATCAATCATATCAATTCATTTTTGAGTCTTGCAAATTTTATTAAAAACAAAACTTGTATTTTCATCAAACTTGATTTTTCAACACATGAATAGGGATATCAAAATAAGTTTGTTTAGCAAGTTAAACCATGTATGTATAAATAGAAAACATCTACTATACATATAAAACATGTAAACTTGTTTTGATCAATCTATTCATGAAAACTAAATCCAAAACATGAAAACGTGTGTGTTTGTGCACTTGAGCATATCAACTATACTAAGCTTTACAAATGGATCTAAACACACTAAACTATGGATACCTAAGTCTTCTTGACGATTTTCATCTTCAAGGTGACTCGATCCACAAACACCGTGATCCATAAGCTAGGCAAGGTATGATCATGAAGCTTTGGCCCTGGAATCACCATGAAAAGCTTCTAAACTCCTTGTTGAAGCTAATCACCAACTAATATCTTGGTTAATGATCTGAAACTTAAACAACACAAGATTATTAGTAAATATAACTACATGAGTTAATCATCATCAAAACTAGGGTGGAAGGCTTTTGGGCCAACATTGAAGACTTTGACCAAGATTCAATTTCATCACAAAGCCTTAAACTTGATCAATATCAACCAATTGACGAATTGGCAAGTTTTCATTTTAATAAGATTGAACATGATTATGAATGTGAACCCGATCCCCAACTTTGTGATTTAGTTTCCGTCTTCGAATCTATGTTGACTCCGGTAATCTTACCCAATTTGGACCAATTTTCTGAGCCAACATTTATTCTCGTACCCATAGATCTAGAAATAGAATCACTAATTTTGGATAGTCACATTCCATTGATGGGAAAAGAATGTGAATTTCAATTCTTAGACTTGGACTCAACTCTTGAATCAAAACTAACTTTCGAACCTAAAGTTGATTTTTCCGAGTTAGTATTGGTTCCTGAACCTATCATTCTTGAGCCGAAGTCAAAACCATTCCACTAAGTCGCATTCTTTTGTTGGACATAGGTATAGATCATGATGACTCCGTGATGATTTTTCAAGGCTGGTCATGTAAAGGGAGTAAGTTTCAAGATAGGATCTTTCATGATCTTATTCATACTGGGGATTGTAAATATATAAATAGAAAAGAGGTCAATAAAGGTGAGTTCCGTGAACCACCACATTATCTTGATTGGGTAGCAACGCTTGACCCAATTAGACCACCACCGGAACCACCACCATAAGGTAATATTTTCCTTTCCTTTCTTCTTTTTCATACATCTATACATTAATTCATACATTGAGACAATGCATGAGATAGGTGTGGGGGGAGGGTTCTAACATAACTTAGATTTTCCTTTTTTTAAAAATTATTAATATTTTCTTTACTTTTATAAACTTTTTGAAAATAGAACAATATTTTGATATATGTTTTATAAGAAATTAAGTCAATTTTAAGGAATAGGAGAATCATAAATAAGATTTCTTACACCTAGTCAATATAAGATGACTTGTTTGATTTCTAGGATTAGGAAGAAAATTTGTGAAAGTAAGTTAGTCTTGATCTTTACCTTGAGGAAATATGCACATTTTATTCGCTTACACACTTAGGGTTCAAAAATAAAGATTCTTATGCCTTATTAAAAAAAAGAAAAATATATATCTATGAAAAATAAACAAATCTAATTATTGATTAGCTAGGTGCTTTGGCCAAAGCAAGCCTTGATATTTATGAGAAAGATGATTAGATAAGTTTTAATATATATATATATATATATATATATATATATATATATATATATATATATATATATATATATATATATATATATATATATATATATATCTCTTTTAATTAAGCTGGATATTTGTGCCACATGAAGCATAAGTATTCACGCCTAAAAGGGGTACATTTTATAAATAAAAATCCTTAGTTTTGTGGCCTTGTTTGCTCGAGTGCTTAAGTCCTTAGGGATGTTTTCTCACCTGGTGCCCTAAGACTATCCGATTTGGGTATCACCAACTAAAGGCTCGTTACATGGGCATATTAGAAAGCCAAATGGAATTAAGGAATATTACCACCAAAAAAATAAATAAATAAAAATGAAAAGGCATGAGAGTTAAAGTTAAAGAATCCTTAGTTAAAACTTCACAATCACGAAAGTGCATATGACTTAGGGTAAAGTAATAGGCTAGATGAGAAATATAATTTGACTCCTTATTTTGATTGATGACATATTTTTGAATAGAGACTAAGTTTAAAAATGAAAAGTTTGATTCTGAAAAATTTGATTCTCCTATAACTTATAGATTACTTGAACTCTTACAATAATATTTCAAATATTTTTTCTCTTTCAAAATCTTTTTCGAAAATACTAACTCTTTGTTTTTCTTTCTTTATAGATTTTGTGGGTGTAATCTACTAAAAACCCTCACGAGACAAAACTCATCCTCTAGGGAAAATATAGAGGTTTAACAGCTTATTGCACTTGCTCAGTGTAATCGTGTGAACTACGAAAATGGTCTAATAATTTTTGGTTTAGTTTTGTTGTTTTGCTCAAGGACGAGTAAAAGATAGGTGTGAGGGTGTGATCGTACACATATTTTATATTTTTTTTGTTACACTCTTACATTTATCGTGTAATAAGTCTACTAATTTTCTTATCTTAAATGTCTTTTTTGCAGAAGATAATCATGGAGAGAAAGAGAATTAAACCAAATAAATACCAGTTAAAATCAGATTTAACTAGATCTATTTGGTTAGCTGTTCGGAAGGATTAATTGTATTGAGAAAGGGTTTAGAGTAAATCGTTGATGTTCGTGCCCCGATGATCAAAAACTTCAAGTGTATATGCAGGTTTACTTTACTCCTTCTGAATCACCGTTCATAGCATAAGCTAGAATGGGTCATATCCGCAGGGAGGGTTAGCAATAGAAGCATTCAAGGTTTTTACGAAGGTTCTTCTTTGTTTAAGAAATGAAAAATAAAACGATGTAGAAAGTGAGTGAAAAATCTTTGTGGGTTTTGTAGAGGAAAGGAAGAAACGAAAATAAAGATAGAATAAAAACGGAGATATTTGAAAAGAGAAAGTTTTCAGAAGAGGATTTTTTTTAAGTATGATAGAAAGAAAAGCAATGACTAACTAACATTCTAATTTACTAACTTACTACTCTCATTGGGTGATGCATGCCTCATATTGATTCATCGGCAATGTTATGTCTTACTTTGCCAAGTCCTTGTATTGTCCCATGTCGAGGGTGTTTCTCATCTAGGCTAGGCTAGTTGCCTCCTTGAATCATTGGCTCCCTAAATAGTTTTCAACAATGGAACAAGGATAGTCACTCTTAAGGATGCTAAGAAAACATGCAAGATTCATTATCCATCAAAGCTATAATAAAGCGAGTATGAAATAAGAAACTTGTAATGTAGTCATTAGCATAGTGAAGTGCTCCATCTTCAGGCTCCATCAAGGCACTTGTTCTAAAGACAAGGCTCTAAGTGAGGCTCACATGAATCATATGGAGGGGGAACATAGCATTTGCAAAGAATAAAAAGTAACTCATCTTCATTGGGGTAAGATAGACTCGTAATTCGCAAGACTTAAAAAAATAAAGCATCTAATGAATCATATAAGTTAGCAATCACCCAGGAGTTAGTAGTTAGTAAAATTAAAAGTTAGTTAGTCATGTTAATGAATTAGCTAGACATGGGAATAAAGAACAAACAACAGTTCATTGTAGAAATTAAATAGAAGAAAGTAAAAGCTTAAAGAAAATAATGCACTAGAACAAGAAAAGATTGGAAGATTGAAAGCTTGATCCTTGTATTGCGTTGTCACTTTCTCCAATTACAAAGATTGCTCACTCTCACTCTCTCTTTTCTGGATTCTAGAAGGAGAAAAAGAAAATTACATAAGAGACTTAAAGAAAACCTAGAGAAACCCTAACAATTTCCCTATAAACAATGCTCTTTTCTCCTCCCTGATTACAGAGGCCCTAGGGGTCTATTTATAGTCTTCATGAGAAGAGGCCATCCCACCTCAGCCTTCGGATCAAACGCTGAAGTAACGGCCAGAAGATTGCCGCAGTTCCGCGGCATGTGCCGCGTTTCCGCGGCCGTATCTTGGCCGCTGTGCTAGCGGATTTTTGTGCCTTTCTGTTGTATCTCGTATCCCCAGCTGGATCTTTTAGAAACTGAGAATACGCTTTGGATCTGTTCAAACCTGGGCTTTCCTCTTGTGGGCTTCAAACTACTCTTTAATTCCTCAAAAATCATAATTGTTGGGCCTCCTTCTCCATTAAACATTGGACCTGAAAAAAGAGAGAAAAAAGCAATGAAATCCAATATTTATTCAGATAAAGTATAGCATGGTGGTAGAAAATGATGCATAAATGAACTCCAATCATTAGCTGTGGATAATTTTAGATTTAGTCAGCTAAAAATCAGATTTTGGTGAATCAATTTAATTAACTTAAAGGTCTATGAGGATATCACCGCATCTAGAACAATTCAAGGGTTGAGGCAAATGTTCAACTGAAGATAACGTCAAATAAAGAGTCCAAATTCAAAATTCAAAGGGATAAATGGATAGAAAGAATATCAATGGATGAGATTAAGCACTTTAGACTTGGATTTAGATTGTATACATTTTAGTAGTTGAATCATAACTTTCTCTACCGAAAGGGGGCACCAGGGAGCCTGTACGAAGTCGCGTGTCAAATCACGACGCGCGGCTCTAAGCTATGGCCACCGAAACGCGGCCATAAAGAAACCGCGCACGCGGCGCCACCTGCCACGTGCTGTCAATTCATCCCCCTATCTATTGTACGTTCTGGTTTCTAGATATGGGCACCCAGTTTTGACAGATTCATGATCGTACATATATTTTATATTCTTTTCATTACACTCCTACATTTATCGTGTAATAAATCTGCTAATTTTCTTATCTTAAATATCTATTTTGCAGAAGATAATAATGAAGAGAAAGAGGATTAAACTAAATAAAAGCCAGTTAAAATCAGATTTAATTAGATCTATTTGGTTAGCTGAGGATGAACCCAGATCTAGTTAGAATAAATTAAGGATTGGGGCAAATGTTCCGCTGAAGATTAGAGCAAATCAGAAAAATAACACCAAATGGAAACCGATAAAATTCAGATTTTTATAAATCCATTTTGGTTAGATAAAGATCAACCAAGGATAATATCAAATGCAGAGAGACAAATGGATAGAGAAAAGATCAACGAATGAGATGAAGCAAGTTTGACTCAGATTCTGACTGGATACATTTTAGTATTTGAATCATAACTTTCGCTACTGAATCTTAAATCTGATGATTCAAGATGATCCAGAAAGCAGACTTATAGGGCTATAACTCTCATGTTGATCACTATTTCTAATTTTGTCATTTGATAAGTGATATTCAACAATCAACACGCCAACAAACTGCAGATCAGAACTGAATATCTACATCAAATCAAGTGTGGAGATAAGGGGAGGATTCAAATTCAGATATTGACTAGGTGTAAGGAATGGCCTGCAAATAAATTAAACATTTAATTAGGAAAAAGCAGAGTTTATTCTATAATAAGTATGAGAATATAATAATAAATGTACAATATTAGTGACCAATCACCTTTGCATCATTCTTTTGCATTAAGTATCTAAGGGCGGAGTGACCAGTGAAAATCGTTAACTTAGACCCTAGTAGGTATTGGCGAAATTTTTCTAAGGCAAGCACAACTGCTAAAAATTCCTTTTCAGTTGTCGTCTAATTTAGTTGGGCCTCGTTAAGCGTCCTACTAGCATAGTAAATCACGTGTTCCCTATTATCAGTACGTTGTCCGAGAACAGCGCCTATGACATAATCGGAGGCATCACACATGATTTCAAAAGGCCTAGTCCAATCAGGCGCTGAGATTATTGGCGCCGAAACACGTCCGTGTTTAAGCTCCTCCCAAGCTTGTAGACACTCTTTATCAAAATTGAAGGGCACATCTTTTCCTAAGAGATTTGTTAAAGGTCTAACAATTTTACTAAACCCATGAATAAATCTTCTATAGAAGCCAGGGTGCCCTAAAAATGATCTAATGTCTTTTAAGCATTTTAGCTCAGAGAGCTTTGTTCTAACGTTCACTTTCGATCTATCAACCTCAATTCCTTTGTTTGAAACTTCATGCCCTAGGACAATTCCTTGCTTGACCATAAAGTGACACTTCTCCCAATTGAGTGTCAAGTTTTTCTCCATGCATCGTTGTAAAACTAACTTAAGATGGTGCAAGCATTGTTCAAAGGAATCACCATAAATTGAAAAATCATCCATGAAAATCTCCAAAAACTTTTCCACTGTGTCGGAAAAAAGACTAAGCATGCAATGTTGAAACGTTGCAGGAACGTTGCATAGGCCGAAGGGCATTCTTCGGTATGCAAATGTTCCAAAGGGACAGGTGAAGGTAGTCTTGTCTTGATCCTCAGGAGCGATAGGGATTTGATTGTATCCTGAATATCCATCTAGGAAACAGTAATACTCATGTCCAGCTAGTCTCTCGAGCATTTGATCTATGAACGATAGGGGAAAGTGGTCTTTACACGTGGCAGCGTTTAATTTTTGGTAATCAATACAGACTCGAATCTTCGTTGGAAGACGAGTTTGTACTAATTCTTTCTTATCGTTTTCTACTACGGTAAACCCGGCTTTCTTTGGCACAGCGTGGACTAGACTAACCCACTAGCTATCGAATATGGGATAGATGATCCCATTGTCTAATAGCTTCAAAATTTCAGATCTAACAGCCTCTTGCATGATCGGGTTTAGTCTACATTGTGGGTCACGTTTAGGTTTTGCATCTTTCGTCAAATGAATCTGGTGTTGCACAATGGATGGACAGATTCCCTTAATATCAGCCATGGTCTAACCAATGGCTTCTCGATTCTCCCTTAATACTACAAGAAGATCCTCTTCCTATTGTTCCGTAAGATGGGACGCAATTATCACGTGAAATGCTTCCTTTTCACCTAAGTACTGATACTTGAGATGACTAGGAAGAACCTTAAGCTCGGAAGAGGGCACTTGATCTATCAATAGTTGTTCCTTGTGTAAGGGAAGGATAGGGGCGGCATCTGTTGCCCACTCCACTGTGTATTCAATTATTTGATCAAGGTTGAAGTCGTCAGACTCCAATTCAAATTCTCTATCAGACTCATATTCAATCTCCACTTCATGTTCACTTGCTAATTGTTGACTGATTTTTCCTGCACACAAAATAGAATATGTTAGCTTAAGAATAGATGTGCAAGTCTCAGTTCTAATCCACGGTAGCAGGGCTATGCGGGTCGTGATCCTCAAGGAGGGACTGCGATGGAAGCGTTAAGCAAGTTTCTCTAAAAATTTATCTTTTTTAGTTATTTTGTTAGTCACGATGGTATTTACAATGAAAAGTGGTATTTACAATGAGTTGTGGGAAAGAATTGTGGAAGATGTGGATTTAATCTACAAAAAGAAAAGAACAGAAAAGGAAAGAAAACTTATCTCTTTAGTCTGCTTGCCTTCGATCCTTTTGCGACGACTTACTTTTTCTCAGAAGATTTGCAAGTATGGCGTATAGGATGTTCGTCGCCATAAGCCATCAAGGGATCTTCGTTGGCTAGGCAGTCTCGAAGCAATCGGATCTCACGGATTACAAGTCATCAGAGAGAAACAATGACATAGAACAAGATTAGAAAAACAAAGATAAAGCGAGAATAAAGAAACAATGAAACAAGAATAAAAACAAACAACCTCGAGCAGATTTTTATTAACAATGGGGGAAAAATAAAAACTTACACCGATGTCACCTGGTACAAGTATGATTCCTTCCTCTATGAAAGCATCTCCACTCTCAGTTACAAAATTTACAAAATAAAATCTAACCTAAAACCTAAACCCTAGCTTTTGGCCCTTGGCTCGCCTCTGGACGCTCTGTACGTTGCACTGCAGGGGCTATTTATAGGTGCAGAGGGAATCAGAGTCCCAGTCGAACTCCCCTACGAAATCTGGTACAGGGATAAGATCAAATTGCCGCGGAAACGCGGCTTTTGCCGCGATTCCGCGGCAATACTGTGGCATATGGCCACGCGCTTTGGCGCGTGGCTTCTCCTGGTCCGTCCATCTAGTCGCTTGCTTCTGGAAGTTTTGATCCTGGCTCTTTATGTTGGGATTTCGAGATAACTTGGTAATCAAGTTACCTTGATCTCAATTATCCCAAATCTTTTATCACGAATTTCCTTCTTATCTTTGGCTTTTATGCTCATCCCGCAAGAGTTTAGGGTTGGGTAGAATTCTATCCTTCCCTCATCTTTAATAATTGCAACTTTAGCCCTTGCATAATTGCACTTTGACAATCTGATATTTGCACTTTGACTCTTGGGCTTCAAATATGGGCTTTTGGGCTTCATTAAGCTTTATTTATTGTTAAAATAATAATTCGAGGCCTGCACACAATAAATTACAAATTATTAATAAATGTGCAGAATTAAATGAATAAATATGAAAATGTGATGGTAAATATGATGATAAAAATGCACTTTTGGCTACCAATCACACCCCCACACTTATCTTTTTGCTCGTCCTCGAGTAAAAACAAAGAAAAAGAAAAAGAAAAAGAAATGAAAAGTTAATCTAACCTAACTCACTTTCGTAGGAATCACGATTGCACTTAGCACGTGCAACAAGCCGTTAAACCTCTAGGTTACCCTAGAGGACGAGTGTTGTCTCGTGAGGGTTTTCAGCGCATTACACCCACAAAATCCATAAAAAGGAAAATATTTGACTTATATTTGAAGAGACTAAGTAGTCTATAAGTTTTAGGATCCTCAATTTTATTCATTCTTCAAACCTAGTCTTTATAAAGTCAATTGTTATTCATTTTAGGTAAGGATTAAAATTGAATCTCTAATATAGTCTTTTTCGTTACCAAAAGTCATACGCACCCTTGTGAATCTAGGAATTCCTTAACTTGGACTCTCATGCCTCTTTATTATTTTTATAACATCATCTAATTTTCTTTCGTGTAAGTATCAAGGCTTCTTGAGGCCCTCATACCTAACTAATTGACTATTAGATGTGTTAATATATATATATATATATTTTTTTGGCATGTATAACTCATCTAATTTTCTTTCGTATAAGTATCAAGGCTTCTTGAGGCCCTCATACCTAACTAATTGATTATTAGATGTGTTAATACATATATTATTTTTCTTAGTCTTCTTAGGCTTTCTAATCCACCCATGTAACGAACTTAAAGTCGATGACTCCCAAACCGGTTGGCTTTAGGGCACCAGGTGAGAAAACACCCCACGGACTCAAATTCGAGTGAACTAGGCCCCAAAACTAAGGACTTTATTTTATTTACTCACCTTTAGGCATGAATACTTATGCTTCTTGAGGCACATGTATCAGCTTAATTGGTGATTTTTTTCTTCTCTTTTTTTTTCTCTTTTTTTTTATATATTTTTTTTTCAGATTTTTTTTTTTTTTTATATATTACATACCCTTCCCCCATACTTGTTTCATGCATTGTCCCTAATGTATGAATGAAATGTATGGATGCATGAACTGGCAGAAAGATATAATCACCGATACAGTGGGTCAAAAAGACCCATCGCCGCATTAGCTTCCGGCACAGACTCCAAAAAGATTTTAAGACGTTGACCATTTACCTTGAATGAATTGCCATTTTTGGGATCGTAGATCTCTATGGCTCCGTGTGGAAACACCGTCTTAACAATGAATGGTCCTGTCCATCTTGACTTCAATTTGCCGGGAAAGAGATGAAGTCTAGAGTTGTAGAGTAAAACTTTTTGTCCTTGGACAAAAGTTTTTCTCGCGATGAATTTATCGTGAAAAACCTTAACTCTATCCTTCGCAATCTTTGCATTCTCGTATGCATCATTCCTCAACTCCTCTAGTTCAGAAATTTGTAATTTCCGAAACTCACCGGCCTTATCTAAATCGAAATTTAGCTGCTTAATTGCCCAAAGGGCCCGGTGCTCTAGCTCGACAGGAAGGTGGCAAGCCTTTCCAAAGACCAGTCTGTAGGGAGACATTCCTAGAATCGTCTTAAAGGCAGTCCTATATGCCCATAGGGCATCCACCAGTTTGGTGGACCAGTCCTTCCTATTCTGATTCACAGTCTTCTCCAAAATGAGCTTGACTTGCCTATTAGAAACTTCTACCTGCCCACTAGTTTGAGGATGGTAGGGCGTAGACAACTTGTGGGTAATGGCATATTTTCGCATAAGAGCTTCAAAAGTTCTATTGCAAAAATGTGTGCCATTGTCGCTAATGATGGCTCGAGGGATTCCAAAGCGTGAGATGATATTATCTTTCAAGAATTTGACAACAATTTTGTTGTCATTTGTCTTGCAAGGGACAGCTTCTACCCACTTTGACACGTAGTCTACGGCCAACAAGATGTACTGGTGCCCAAACGAATTAGGGAAGGGTCCCATAAAATCAATACCCCATACGTCGAAAAGTTCTACTTCTAGAATGGGATTTAGGGGCATCATATTTCATTTGGAAATTCTTCCTATCATTTGACATCTTGTGCAAGTTTTGCAATACTCAAATGCGTCTCTAAACACAGTTGGCCAATAAAAGCCACTTTGCAGAATTTTCTCGGCAGTTTTGCGGGGACCAAAATGTCCACCGCAAGCGAACTCATGACAAAAAGCTAGCACGCTTCTAGTCTCCTCGTCAGGGACACATCTCCTAATGATTTGGTCGCTACAATATTTGAAAAGATAAGGATCTTCCCACATGTAATACCGAACTTGAGACAAGAATCGGTATTTATCCTGTTTAGACCAACTAGGTGGTGTTTGGTTTGTGACTAAGTAATTTACTATGTCAGCAAACCATGGCTCCTTAGAGATGGCTAGAAGTTGCTCATCGGGAAAATTGTCATTGATGGGCAGCTTGTCAGAAGGTGCGTTTGGCACACGAGAGAGATGGTCAGCTACGACATTTTTGACACCTTTTTTATCTCGAATTTCGAGATCGAATTCTTGAAGGAGAAGGATCCAACGAATGAGTCGGGCCTTCGCATCTTTTTTAAGCATAAGGTATCGAAGAGCAGAATGGTCAGTGAAAATCGTGGTCTTGGTCCCAAGTAGGTATGGGCGGAATTTCTCCAAAGCGAACACTACTGCCAAGAATTCCTTCTCGGTTGTAGTATAGTTCATTTGGGCGTCATTGAGCGTCCTACTCGAATAATAGATCACGTGTTGCTTGCTGTCCTTACGCTGTCCTAAGACAGCACCTATCGCAAAATCTGAGGCATCGCACATGATCTCAAAAGGCTTGGACCAGTCCGGAGGTGAGATGATAGGAGCAGAGATAAGCTCCATTTTCAATTTCTCCCATGCACTATGGCACCTATCATCAAAGATGAAGGACACGTCTTTAGCTAGAAGGTTTGTAAGGGGTCTAGCAATTTTGCTAAAGTCCTTAATGAACCTACGATAAAATCCGGCGTGTCCTAAGAAAGACCGAATGTCCTTCACGCATCGCGGAAGTGAAAGTTTCGCTATGATCTCAACCTTGGCCTTGTCTACCTTAATCCCTTCCCTAGATATCTCGTGACCTAGGACAATCCCATATTGCACCATGAAATGACACTTTTCCCAATTGAGGGTCAAGTTCTTTTCGGTGCACCTACTCAGCACTAGCTCCAAGTGATGGAGACACTGGTCAAATGAATTTCCATAGACGGAGAAGTCGTCCATGAAAATTTCTAAAAAACGCTCAACCATATCAGAAAACAGGCTTAACATACAACGTTGGAATGTGGCGGGGGCATTGCACAAGCCGAAAGGCATTCGACGGTAGGCAAATGTCCCAAATGGACACGTGAACGTTGTCTTCTCTTGATCCTCCGGCGCTATAGGAATTTGGTTATACCCTGAATAACCGTCCAAAAAGCAGTAATACTCATGACCTGCTAATCTTTCCAACATTTGGTCAATGAAAGGGAGGGGAAAATTATCTTTCCTAGTGGCTGCGTTCAACTTGCGGTAGTCTATGCATACTCTCACCTTGGTAGACAATCGTGTTTGCACTAACTCATGCTTGTCGTTCTCTACCACAGTAAAACTAGACTTCTTAGGGACCACATGCATTGGGCTAACCCATTCGCTATCGGAAATGGGATAAATGATCCCATTATCTAACAGTTTCACTATTTCGGCATGTACAGCCTCCTGCATGAGTGGGTTTAGCCTACGATGTGGATCCCTCTTCGGTCTAACCCCTTCCTCTAGATGGATACGATGCTGGACTATCGTAGGGCTCAGTCCCTTGATATCTGCCATAGTCCAACCAATGGCTTCCCTATGTCTCCTAAGGGTTGCCAGCAGGTCCTCCTCTTGCCTATTGGTCAAATTAGATGCAACTATGACCGGTAACGTCTCTTGTTCACCTAGGTAGGCGTACTTAAGATGTTTGGGCAAGGCTTTTAACTCCAAAGAAGGAGTTGGCTCAATGGGTGGAGGAGTTAAGCTAGAATCTCCCATCTCTATAGAACTCAGATTTGATTCCCATTCGATCTCATCAAGACTGATATCACTTGTTTCTAACTCTTCCTCTTCCTCTGACTCAAATATGATCTCATCATTATGCTCACTCGTCATGTTCTCAATGGAGTTAACCTCAAAGGGTTGGTCGGTCACATCGTAGGGATGCTTACCTAGGTTGAAAACATTGACTTCCTTGGTCATATCCCAAAAGTCAGTCTCATGGAACCGTTTCTACAATTTATAATTGCATTAGCGGTTGCTAGGAACGGTCTTCCTAAGATAACGGGAGTTTGGGACCTAGGATTAGACACAGGTTGTGTCTCTAAGACAATAAAATCGACCGGGTAAATGAATTCTCCAACCCGTATGAGAACGTCATTGATCTCTCCCTTTAGAACTTTGATAGAGCGGTCAGCCAACTGAATAGTAACTTGGGTCGGGTTGAGTTCACCTAATCCAAGTTGTTGATACACGGAGAAAGGGAGCAAATTGATGCTGGCTCCTAAATCGAGGAGTGCTCGATTGATTTCGGCTCGACCTATGGTGCAAGAAATGGTGGGGCAACCTGGGTCCTTATACTTGATAGGGATCTGGTTGGACAGTAGCTCACTAATGTTAGTGGCTAGAAAAACCTTCTTAGGCACATTAGTCTTTCTTTTCTTGGTGCACATGTCCTTAATGAATTTGGCATAACTAGGGACCTGTTGGATTGCATCAAGAAGTGGAATGTTGAGCCTAACTTGATTGAACACCTCTAATAATTTCTCCATGTGTGCATTGTTGTTGCTTCTAAGCCTATTTGGAAATGGAGCTATAGGCTGGTGCATCTGACCTGCTGACTTTTCAGCTTCAGTTTCATTGGGGCTGGATGGAGCAGGAGTGGAGCTAGATGGAATGGAAGTGGAGCTAGGTGGAATGGATGGCTGAGATGGATCCGATGGCATGGATACTTGATTATCAACTTGTTTCCCCGATCTGAGTGTATGAACCATATGACACTGATTTGGGTCTTGAACCTCATTGGCTGGCCTAAGATTCCTAGGATTTGGCAATGGTTGACTCGGTAGGGTACCCCTCTGTCTCTCTTGCTGGTTCAATTGGAGCTCTATCCTACTTAGGACTTGAGCCAGCGTGTCTTGGCTTTTGACTAGGGTATCCACCTTTCTTTCCAAATTTGAAAGTCTTGTCTCCATTTGTGAATTTTGGAAAGACGGTGGAGGATTAGGGAAATTTTGTTGATAGGGCGGATTTTGGAAGTTGTTGGAGAATTTGGGCCTCACTTGATCATTGTTGCTTGGGCCCCATGAAAAATTGGGATGGTTTCTCCAACGGGATTGTAGGTGGGCGAATAAGGATTGTTGGCAGGCCTTGTGAAGGCCGCACTCATATGTTCGGGCAAGCTTTGATGCGCGATGAAGACAGGACATTCCTCAAACACATGGTTCATATCTTGACAATAAGTACAGCCCGCCGAAGATGTTGGGCTGACTTGGTTCACAGAGACTGGCTCTTTCGTTTCAAGAGCCTCTAGTCTACGCATAACAGCAGCTAACTTAGCATCGGTTGCTACGTTGGCCTCAATGGAATGGATACCTCCTTTAGAAGAAGTAGAGTCATTAGTCCTAGATTTTTCAGGAGTAGGGTCCCATTGGATGGATTTTTCACCTAATTCCTCAAACAATGTCCATCCTTCATCTTCATTCTTTTGCAGAAATCCTCCTTGACACATGGATTCTAACAGTGTTTTAGTAGAATAATCTAATCCATCATAGAGAACTTGGCAAAGTCGCCATTTCTCTATCCCATGGTGAGGACATTGGGTAAGGAGATCCTTAAAACGCTCGAAGTATTTCCAAAAAGGTTCATTGGCTGTTTGCTTAAACTGGAGGATATTCTTCCTAATCAGTGCAGTTTTGTGAACGGGATAAAATTTCTTTAAGAAGGCCTTAATGAAATTATCCCAAGAAGATATTGAACCGGCCTCTAGACTGTAGAGCCATTTCTTTGCTAAATCCTTCAAAGCAAAGGGGATAAACCTAAGTTTGATTGCATCGTTTCCTAACTTAGGTATATTCATCATTTGACATACTTCTTCAAATTCCCTTATGAAGAAGTATGCATCCTCAGATTCAAGTCCATGAAATTTGGGAAGAGTGTTGATGTATTGTGGCTTGAGTTCATATGGGTCAACACTTTCGATAGTGAGCTGGATGCAAGAAGGAAGAGAGGTTCTAATAGGATAGAACCTATCTTGGAGTGACTGTGGTTGTGCCATGTGTGAGTCGGGCTTGAGCTCGGGTGGTGAACTAGTTCTAGTTAGCCTGGATGTAAGTGGGTCTCTCGACCAAGCGGTCATGCACAATCAGCAAACAAGTTCACCCAATCAATCAAAAAAAAGAAAAATAATCAAAAATCCTAATCTAGGGTAAGCCTTGACCTAGACGACTCCTAACTTTAGACTGTCCTTAGGAGGTCTACTGTCGACGTTAACCACAAGCTAATCGGCCAGGTAGGTGGCAAGACCGGTGGGAGGTTTTCCGTCAGAGACGTTCCTTAATTAAATAACCACTGTTCTTCGGGCTTTCAGCCCTCAATCCCCTGCCTAGACACCGATTTGACAAGAGTTAATTTCGAACAATTTTCCTCCTTCGGTCAATCTCCTATTGAGTCCGAGTTAACCTAGGGCTAACGTCTAGTCAAATTTTACTTAAGGTTAGGGTTGTGAGTGTGACGGATATGATTTGTGGGCCAAGGAAGGGTGATGAAATCCCCACCTTATCTTGCTTATGGGTTATGCCCTTAAGATGAATTAGTGTACGTGTAAAGCGGTAGAAAAGTAATCACTCAAGAAAGCAGTAAACAACCAAGAGTGTTTCCTAATCTATATGCTATGCAAACGTACCTTGTCGCCAGCACTCTTCAACAGAATTAAAAAAATGTAAATAGACACGTGCCCTAAATGCAAGAGTCTAAAATTTTTTTTTTTTATTTTCAACAAATGGGTTAATGTTATTAATTAGCAGTTGCAGAGTGATCACAGAGAAATAATATCACAACAGAAAATAGAATTTTGCACTGCAGAGCAACCTGCAGAAAAATGTATCAGTAGTCCACTACAATTGCCGCGGATTCGCGGCTTTTGCCGCGTTTCTGCGGCAAAGTTGTAGGTCCAGGTGCTCTGCCTTCGAGGGCAGAGGCACTGGATAGCTATATGTGCTTTCTGCTGCTCTGTTTTTGTTTCCTGTTCTCTGTACCTGCAACAGAAAAGAAAGAATGATTAGAACGAGGAAATCGTGCCGTTCCTTCCCCGGCAACGGCGCCAAAATTTGATTGAGATTTTGATAATTGAAATAGAGTTCAGAATTCTTAGTCTCAATGCGAATCCGCGGTAGCAGGGCTATGCGGGTCGTGATCCTCAAGGAGGGACTGCGATGGAAGCGTTAAGCAAGTTTCTCTAAAAATTTATCTTTTTAGTTATTTTGTTAGTCACGATGGTATTTACAATGAAAAGTGGTATTTACAATGAGTTGTGGGAAAGAATTGTGGAAGATGTGGATTTAATCTACAAAAAAGAAAAGAACAGAAAAGGAAAGAAAACTTATCTCTTTAGTCTGCTTGCCTTCGATCCTTTTGCGACGACTTACATTTTCTCAGAAGATTTGCAAGTATGGCGTATAGGATGTTCGTCGCCATAAGCCATCAAGGGATCTTCGTTGGCTAGGCAGTCTCGAAGCAATCGGATCTCACGGATTACAAGTCATCAGAGAGAAACAATGACATAGAACAAGATTAGAAAAACAAAGATAAAGCGAGAATAAAGAAACAATGAAACAAGAATAAAAACAAACCAACCTCGAGCAGATTTTTATTAACAATGGGGGAAAAATAAAAACTTACACCGATGTCACCTGGTACAAGTATGATTCCTTCCTCCATGAAAGCATCTCCACTCTCAGTTACAAAATTTACAAAATAAAATCTAACCTAAAACCTAAACCCTAGCTTTTGGCCCTTGGCTCGCCTCTGGACGCTCTGTACGTTGTACTGCAGGGGCTATTTATAGGTGCAGAGGGAATCAGAGTCCCAGTCGAACTCCCCTACGAAATCTGGTACAGGGATAAGATCAAATTGCCGCGGAAACGCGGCTTTTGCCGCGATTCCGCGGCAATACTGTGGCATATGGCCACGCGCTTTGGCGCGTGGCTTCTCCTGGTCCGTCCATCTAGTCGCCTGCTTCTGGAAGTTTTGATCCTGGCTCTTTATGTTGGGATTTCGAGATAACTTGGTAATCAAGTTACCTTGATCTCAATTATCCCAAATCTTTTATCACGAATTTCCTTCTTATCTTTGGCTTTTATGCTCATCCCGCAAGAGTTTAGGGTTGGGTAGAATTCTATCCTTCCCTCATCTTTAATAATTGCAACTTTAGCCCTTGCATAATTGCACTTTGACAATCTGATATTTGCACTTTGACTCTTGGGCTTCAAATATGGGCTTTTGGGCTTCATTAAGCTTTATTTATTGTTAAAATAATAATTCGAGGCCTGCACACAATAAATTATAAATTATTAATAAATGTGCAGAATTAAATGAATAAATATGAAAATGTGATGGTAAATATGATGATAAAAATGCACTTTTGGCTACCAATCACTAATCCCTCGATCAAGCTCACTTCAAATGACTCATTATCCAAATCTCGAGGTTGTTTTCCCTGATGGAAAACATTTACCTCTTTTGTCATATCTCCAAAAGTTAGACGCATTGATCCATTCCTACAGTTAATGATTGCGTTTGCAGTGGCTAGGAGGGGTTGTCCTAGAATGACAGGTGTATAAGCTTTGGGATTATGTACGGGTTGCGTCTCTAGAACAATGAAATCGATGGGGTAAATGAATTCCCCGACCCGAATGAGAACATCTGTAATCTCCCCCTTTAGAATCTTTACAGATCGATCAGCTAGTTGTATAGTAACTCTGGTTGGACGGAGGTCGCCTAACCCGAGTTGCTGATACACAGAGAAAGGAAGAAGATTGATGCTGGCTCCTAGATCAAGTAATGCCCTATTTATCGTAGTCTGTCCTATAATACAAGAAATAGTTGGACTCCCTGGGTCTTTATATTTCACAAGAATTGGCCCAGTTAGCAACTCACTTATATTAGAAGCAAGGAAGGCCTTCTTTGGGACATTTGTTTTCCTTTTCTTAGTGCACATATCTTTTAAGAACTTGGCATACGAGGGGACTTGTTGTATGGCATCAAGAAGGGGTACATTGATCTGGACCTGATTAAATATTTCTCTAATTTTCTCCATTTGAGCATTAGTCTTTTGGTTTGTTAGCCTATTAGGGAATGGTACAATAGGCTTGTATGGTTGCTCATCTGCTTTGTCTTTATTATTTGATTTGGAGGTTGAAGGTTGTGAACTTGAAGATGGATCATTTCTAGTTGGTGGTACTGGAACAGGAGATGTTAACAGTGATTTATTCGGAACAAGATGACTAGAAACCTGATTGTCTATCTGCTTTTCAGATCTCAAAATATGAACAGTATTACACTGACTTGGACTTATGTTTTCAGCTTCATGAATAGGGAAGGGGTTCTTATGATTGGGCACTGGCTGGCTTGGCAATGTTCCCTTTTGTCTTTCATTCAATGAGCTAGCCAGTTGACCTATCTGAACCTCTAACCTATTGATAGCCTGATTGTGGGTGTTCATCATTGAGGCCTGGGTTTTAGATATGGTTTCAATCATTCTTTCCAAATCTGACAATTTTATATCAGGATGATTTTGTGTTTGTTGTTGCTGATATGTAGGCTGGAAGTTATGTTGGAAGCTTGTTTAGAAATTTGGTGGACTCTGTTGGAAACTAGGTTGATGAGACTGAGCAGGATATTGGTGTGAAAATGATGGTCTTATTTGCTCATGATCAGACTGACTCCAAGAAAGATTTGGATGGTTCCCCGATCCCGGATTGTATGTTTTGGAGTATGGATTGTAGTTAGGTCTGGTGAATGCTGCATTCATATTCTCAGGGTACATTTGAGCTTGGTAGACGGGACACTCCTCAAACAGGTGGTTAAGAGCATGGCAGTAGGTACAATCCGGGTTGATCACAGGTGGTGGGTTGACCTGATTCACAGAATTTGGTTCTCTAGCCTCGAGCAGTTCTAGCCTTTTCATCAATTGAGTTATCTTTGCCTCGGCAGCTATAGAGGATTCAATTGAATGCATACCAGTTCTGGAAGTGGTGGGATTGGTTTTCTCAGGGCAAGACTCCCACTGAATGATTTTTTCTGCTAAAGCTTCAAAAAGATCCCAACCCTGGTTTTCATCTTTCTTTAAAAATTCCCCTTGACACATAGTCTCAAGGAGTGTCTTAGTTTGGTAATCTAGTCCGTCATAGAGAATTTGGCACTGTCGCCACTTCTCTATACCGTGATGAGGACATTGGGCTAATAAATCTTTAAACCGTTCAAAATACTTCCAAAATGGTTCACTTGATTCCTGCTTAAACTGTATTATGTTTTTTCTGATGAGTGTCGTTTTATGAATCGGATAGAATTTCTTAAGAAAGACTTTGACAAATTCATCCCATGTCGAGATAGAACTGGCAGGCAGATTGTATAGCCATTTATTGGCTATATCCTTAAGCGCGAAGGGAATGAACCTTAATCTAACAGCGTCTTCCCCCAGTTGGGGAATTCTCATCATCAAGCACACTTCTTCAAGCTCAAGAATGAAGAAATATGCGTCCTCGGATTCTAGGCCATGAAATCTAGGGAGTGTATTTATGAATTGTGGTTTAAGCTTAAAATTGTTTCCAGTTGCTTCGGGTAAAAGAATGCATGAAGGAAGTGAAGTGCGAATGTGGTAGAACTTGTCTTGGAGAGAAGTATTGTTAGCCATGATTGAAATTGTGTCAGGAAGTGGTGTTTGTGCAAGTGTAGAAGTCCTAACAAGTCTTTTTGAATTGGGTCCCGCTACCACACTTGCATGCACAATCACAGACAACGTTCACCAAGCAATCAAGCGAAAAAGAAAAATAACAAACAAGAAAAAGAAAAAAAAAATCACAAGCTATCTAGGATATCTGGACCTAGACGACTCCTAACTGTTCGATGAACCGAAGAAGGTTATTGCTTGAGTCAAACCATAGCTAATCAGCCAGGTGGGGGTAAGATTGGTGGGAGGTATCTGCGCAAAAGCGACGGGCCTAATTAAGCCAAACCACCAGCCTTCAGGGTTTCGCCCCACAATCCCCAACCTTAGATACTGATTTGACTGGAGTGAGAATCAAAAATAATTTTCAACCTCAGTAGATCTGTTAACGAGTCCAGATGTTCCTAGGGGCCAACATCTATCAATTTTTATTAAAAAGATTGGGATTGTGAGTGCTTGGAATCTAATTTTTGGGCCAAGGAAGGGTGATTAAATCCCCACCTTATCTTGTTATTGGGTGGTGCCCTTAAGATCAATTTGTGCAAGTGTACATGATATGCAAACAAGATTCACTCAAAGCGATGTAAATCAACCAAAAGATGAGTCCTATTCTAAATGCAATGCGAACGTACCTTGCTCCAGCACTCTTCAACAGTATTAATTGTATTGAGAAAAGGTTTAGACTAAACCGTTGTGTCCGTATACCGATGATCAAGAACTTCGAGTGTATATGCAGGTTTACTTTACTCCTTCCGAATCACCGTTCGTAGCATAAGCTAGGACGGGTCGTATCCGCAGGGAGGGTTAGCAATAGAAGCATTCAAGGTTTTTATATTGAAATTTTCATGAAGAAAAATGAAGGTTCTTCTTTGTTTAAGAAATGAAAAACAAAACGAAGTAGAAAGTGAGTGAAAAATCTTTGTGGGTTTTGTAGAGGAAAGGAAGAAACGAAAATAAAGATAGAATAAAAACGGAGATATTTGAAAAGAGAAAGTTTTCAGAAGAGGGGTTTTTTATGTATGATAGAAAGAAAAGCCATGACTAACTAACATTCTAATTTACTAACTTATTATTCTCGCCGGGTGATGCATGCCTCATATTGATTCATCGGCAATGGTATGTCTTACTTTACCAAGTCCTTATATTGTCCCATGTTGAGGGTGTTTCTCATCTAAGCTAGGCTAGTTGCCTCCTTGAATCATTGGCTCCCTAAATAGATTTTCAACAATAGAACAAGGATAGTCACTCTTAAGGATGCTAAGAAAACATGCAAGATTCATTAGTCCATCAAAGCTATAATAAAGCGAGCATGAAATAAGAAACTTGTAATGTAGTCATTAGCATAGTGAAGTGCTCCATCTTCATGTTCCATCAAGCCACTTGTTCTAAAGACAAGGCTCTAAGTGAGGCTCACATGAAACATATGGAGGGGGAACATAACATTTGCAAAGAATAAAAAGTAACTCATCTTTATTGGGGGTAAGATAGACTTGTAATTTGCAAGACTAAAAAAAATAAAGCATCCAATGAATCATATAAGTTAGCAATCACCCAAGAGTTAGTAGTTAGTAAAATTAAAAGTTAGTTAGTTATGTTAATGAATTAGCTAGACATGGGAATAAAGAACAAACAACAGTTCATTGTAGAAATTAAGTTCATTGTAGAAATTAAATAGAAGAAAGTAAAACCTTAAAGAAAATAATGCACTAGAATAAGAAAAGATTGGAAGATTGAAAGCTTGATCCTTGTATTGCGTTGTCACTTTCTCCAATTACAAAGATTGCTTACTCTCACTCTCTTTTTTCTGGATTCTAGAAGGAGAAAAAGAAAATTACATAAGAGACTAAAAGAAAACTTGAGAAACCCTAACAATTTCCCTATAAACAATACTCTTTTCTCCTCCCTGATTACAGAGGCCCTAGGGGTCTATTTATAGTCTTCATGAGAAGAGGCCATCCCACCTCAGCCTCCGGATCAAATGCTGAAGTAACGGCCAGAAGATTGCCGCGATTCCGCGGCATGTGCCGCGTTTTCGCGGCCATATCTTGGCCGCTGTGCTAGCGGATTTTTGTGCCTTTCTATTGTATCTCGTATCCCCAGCTGGATCTTCTAGAAACTGAGAATACGCTTTGGATCTGTTCAGACCTGGGCTTTCCTCTTGTGGGCTTCTAAATTACTCTTTAATTCCTCAAAAATCATAATTGTTGGGCCTCCTTCTCCATTAAATATTGGACCTGAAAAAAGAGAGAAAAAAGCAATGAAATCCAATATTTATTCAGATAAAGCATAGCATGGTGGTAGAAAATGATGCATAAATGAACTCCAATCATTAGCTGTGGATAATTTCAGATTTAGTCAGTTAAAAATCAGATTTTGGTGAATCAATTTGATTAACTTAAAGATCTATGAGGATATCATCGCATCTAGAACAATTCAAGGGTTGGGGCAAATGTTCAACTGAAGATAACGTCAAATAAAGAGTCCAAATTCAAAATTCAAAGGGATAAATGGATAGAAAGAAGATCAATGGATGAAATAAAGCACTTTAGACTTGGATTTAGATTGTATACATTTTAGTAGTTGAATCATAACTTTCTCTACCGAAAGGGGGCACCAGGGAGCGTGTACGAAGTCGCGTGTCAAATCACGACGCGCGGCTCTAAGCTATGGCCACCGAAACGCGGCCATAAAGGCACCGCCGCGCGGTGCCACCTGCCACGTGCTGTCAATTCATCCCCCTATCTATTGTACGTTCTGGTTTGTAGATATGGGCACCCAGTTTTGACAGATTCATGATCGTACATATATTTTGTATTCTTTTCATTACACTCCTACATTTATCGTGTAATAAATCTGCTAATTTTCTTATCTTAAATATCTATTTTGCAGAAGATAATAATGAAGAGAAAGAGGATTAAACTAAATAAATACCAGTTAAAATCAGATTTAATTAGATCTATTTGGTTAGCTGAGGATGAACCCAGATCTAGTTAGAATAAATTAAGGATTGGGGCAAATGTTCAGCTGAAGATTAGAGCAAATCAGAAAGATAACACCAAATGGAAACCGATAAAATTCAGATTTTTATAAATCTATTTTGGTTAGCTAAAGATCAACCAAGGATAATATTAAATGCAAAGAGGCAAATGGATAGAGAGAAGATCAACGGATGAGATGAAGCAAGTTTGACTCAGATTCTGACTGGATATATTTTAGTATTTAAATCATAACTTTCGCTACAGAATCTCAAATCTGATGATTCAAGATGATCTAGAAAGCAGACTTATAGGACTATAACTCTTATGTTGATCACCTTTTCTAATTCTGTCATTTGGTAAGTGATATTCAGCAATCAACACGCTAACAAACTGCAGATCAGAACTGAATATCTACATCAAATCAAGTGTGGAGATAAGGGGAGGATTCAAATTCAGAAATAGCCAGCTTTCTCTAACTTCATACTCCTCTAGCCTCTGCATTTCTTATATAAATACCTGCAATCTCAAAGGCAAAGGACGACCATGCAGAGATAGGAATTAGTCCAGTTTTTCATTCTTTGTAGTGTAGGTTTTTGTTTTTTTTCATATAATTTTAGTTTTAATTTATGTAAATCAGAGGAGATCAGAGTTTCATAGGAGAACGAGAATGAAACTTGTACTGAGAGTGACACAGGTGTAAGATTTCCTACTTTTCTCTTATTGTTATGAAATCGAATTTGTAGTTTCCTTTTGTATGTACTTTGTTTTTGTGTTCTTCTTCTTCTTCTCTACTTTTCTTCTTTTGGAATAATTGCTCTCCAAGTGAGTCTAAAAGCATCGAAAGAGCCTTGCCTTTGCGAGTGCCACCGATAGCTCATGACGATGGATTTTGAGTTTCATTCTGTATCACTTCATACTTGCAACGTCTTGATGATATAATGTGGAGGAAACAGGAATCAACTCTTATGGGCTATACGTTAATCGCCTCACTTCAAGGTAACATCATTGCAAAAGATTCAAGGTAGGTATTTGACCAAAAGAAGTAAGTAATTTATTTTAGTTCCTTTTCTTTTCTTTTATTCTTTAGTTTAGAACACCAACAACACCCACTTCTTTCCATTTTCAATTTCTTTGTAAATAATCATTTTCTATTTTTTTCCACCTTCTCATTCTACCACTTTCTTCCTCACTTAACTTTAACCTAATTTTTCTCTTTTCTTTTAAATAACTAAAGAAGAACTTTAACCAAACTTTGTATCTTAAAAGAAGACTTACTCAAAAGCTTTCATCGCTAGTTCCTCCTTATGGATCACGACCCGCATAGCCACATACTATTGCGGTAGAATTGAGTAACTTGCACTCTTTAATCTTAAAATCTGAAATACTGTATTTGTGTGCAAGTTCAAGCTCAATCAAAATTTGGTGCCGTTGCCGGGGAGGGACGGTAAGTTACTCTCTTTAAAAGTTTACATTTTTGGTTAACTTTCTTCTTTATTTTTTTTGTACAGATTCAACAACAAGGAATTCTTGCTGCAGTGGACACATAAGTGGCCTTGGACTCTGCTCAAGAAAGCAGAACCAAGAAGCCCTCAGATTTGCTACATTCCAGTGGCAAAACTGAGTGAACTACTAACCTGTATTTTTGCAGGTTGGCTGAATTGAAAATCTGAATTTCTGTAGCATTTATCTCTTTGTTTGACTAACTATATATATATTTCTAACACAACAGTAAAAAGTTGATTGTAAATGCTAAAAATGATTTAGACTTTGCATTTAGGCACGTGTCTATTTCATTTCATTTTCTATTTACTGTTGAAGAGTGCTGAAGCCAAGGTATGTGTGCATAGCATTTAGTATAAGATTCATGAAAATCACCTAGAGGGGGGGTGAATAGGTGATAATGCTAATCAATGGACAAATTAAAAATTAAGATGTAACAATCACCCAACAAGATTCACAAGATGAATGAAAGCAAGTAAATATAGCAATGATGATGATAAGTAAGAAATAAGTGCAAGTAAAGTAAAGTAAGGAGTGCAAGAATGTAAACCAAACGCAAACACAAGGATATGTTATCGAGGTTCGAGCACCCAGCTCTACTCCCCGCCTTCCCCAGAAGGATTCTAGCTACTTCCACTATCACAAAGAAATCACAATTACACCGGAGTACCCAACTCCACAATCTCAATTACAAGCAATTTCTGAGTAGTCAAAAGACCACAAACTCTCTCTTTCAAAAGTCTCTTCCCTTACGAAAGGTCCTTAGAGAACAATGAGTAGGAATGAAGCTCTTGTTGTAAGTGAAGAAAGAAAATTAAATCAGAGAGTATTTCAAAAACACTTCAGAAAATGAGAGAGAATTTCAGCACAAAAACCAAGAAACAAAGCTCTTTTGAATGCCTTAAACTTTTGAATTTTTCTTGTAATGATTGTTGTAAACAATCTCTCCCCAAACACCCCTATTTATAGGAGAGGGCTAGGGTTAAGGGATAAAACATAATTAGGATTAATCAGAGAGTATTAGGTTTGAAATATATCCCTTAAACCAATTTTAAACACAAAAAGACAAAATTTAAAACAGCCCAGAAAATAGCCGTTTACTGTTCAACGGCTAGTCCGGTCGACCGGTCGGTCGACCGCCTATACAAAAATAGAGCCGTTATAGGCATACGGTCGACCGCCCGGTCGACCCAACAAACCCGAAAGCAAAGCTATTGCAGTCAGGTCGACCGCCCGATCGACCGGCAAACATGCACACTGATACGTGCATCTGCCAGAACCACGGTCGACTTGTCCGGTCGACCGGACAAGACTGACACAGGCACGGTCGACTGGTGCGGTCGACCGGCTCAGGTCAAAAGATGAGTTTAAAACACATTTTGAAAAGACTTTGATTTTTATGAAAAATATCTTTAAATAGTACTAAGTATAAAACATAAAAATTGATTTGTAGGCAGAGGATTTTGTATAAAAATATTTTTGTACATTTTATAGAAAATCATCTTAGAAACAATATGTGCGCAAAAACGTGTGTGATTGAGCTTCAAACCTATCCATCATTCTTTAACAAATTTTAAACCTATAAAACTAAAAACAAATCTTGTTGAGCAATCTTCAAGTCTTGAGCCATGCTATGCCTTGCTAGAGCCCCTTCTTCTATGTTCCTTCCTTGATATGCAATATGCCTTCTTTGCTTCATGAAACCTAGAAGTTGTTGCAATAGCTAAGCAATGGCCTCCAAATATGGTACTAACCTGAAACTTATCTTAAACAAACTCATTAGTACCAAATAGCACTAATTTGGTTTGTCATCATCAAAACTCAATAGATGGAGAGTGTAACCTTTTGGGCCAACAATCTCCCCCTTTTGATGATGACAAAACAAATAGGCTACAAGATAAAAATATAGGGGAGGAGAAAACTCCCCCTCAAATTATGCTATATAAAGAAAACATTTAAACTCAAAACTTAAACTCAAAACACAAGAATTCATTGAAAAACATAAAAACATATATGCTCTTTATACCAATTTAAACCAATTGAAACAATAATGAAAATCACATGTTATTTTCTTTATACTAACAAAACAAGACAACAAAAACATATATAAACTCATATAAACTCATATGGAACCAAGACCATATAAATTTATTTTTATCATGCACTAACTTATTCTCCCCCTTTTGTCATACATCAAAAAGGGTTAGGAATCACATGTTTAATCAATAATACAAACATTAAGTTCTCCACAAATAAACGAAAATCTAGCAAAATCAAGAGGTTTAGTGAAAATACCGGCTAGTTGCAAATCCGTAGAAACATAATCAATATCTATATCTCCTTTCTCAAAATGATCTCTAAGAAAGTGATATCTAATCTCAATGTGCTTGGTCTTACTATGTTGATTTGCATTCTTAGTCATGTGTATAGTACTAGTATTATCACAAAATATTTTTATATGATCAAAATGTAAATCAAAATCAAGGAGAGTATGTTTCATCCAAAGGACTTGTGCACAACAAGCCCCCGCGGCAACATACTCCGCCTCGGCGGTTGAGAGTGTTACGGAATTTTGTTTCCTAGAGGACCATGAAACAAGACAATTACCAAGAAATTGACATGTCCCACTAGTACTCTTTCTATCTACTCTACAACCCGCATAGTCGGCATCCGAATAACTCGTCATTGAGAAATCTCCGGTTTTCGGATACCATAGACCCATCCCAATAGTGCCCTTAATATAACGAATAATGCGTTTTATCGCAATAAGATGGGACTCTTTAGGACACGATTGAAATCTAGCACAAAGACACACACTAAACATGATATCCGTCCTACTTGCCGTTAAATATAAAAGACTTCCTATCATGCTTCTATATAATTTAATATCAACATCTTTACCTTGGTCATCTTTATCAAGCTTGGTTATAATTGCCATGGGAGTGTTGCAAGTCTTTGAGCCTTCAAGTCCAAACTTCTTTACAAGTTCCTTTGCGTACTTGGCTTGACTTATGAACGTCCCGTTTTGCAATTGCTTGATTTGGAGTCCAAGGAAGAAATTGAGCTCACCCATTGAAGACATTTCAAATTCAAGTTGCATGACCTTTTCAAAATCCTTGCATAAAAGCTCATTAGTAGAACCAAAAATTATATCATCTACATAAATTTGCACAATTAATATATCATTATCAACATGCTTAGTAAATAGAGTTGTGTCTACTTTGCCTTTAACAAAATCATTTGAAATTAGAAAACTAGAAAGCCTTTCATACCAAGCTCTAGGAGCTTGTTTCAATCCATATAAAGCTTTATCAAGTTTAAAAACAAAATCGGGATGAACATGATCAACAAAACCGGGAGGTTGAGAAACATAAACTTCTTCATTAATAAAACCATTCAAAAATGCACTTTTCACATCCATTTGAAAAAGTTTAAAATTTTTGAAAGATGCAAAAGCTAGTGTCATCCGTATGGCTTCAAGCCATGCTACGGGTGCAAAGGTCTCCTCAAAGTCAATTCCCTCAACTTGAGTGTAACCTTGGGCCACTAACCTAGCTTTATTCCTAATGACATTTCCGGACTCATCCATCTTGTTTCTAAAGATCCACTTAGTACCAATTATTGGTCTATCGTGGGGCTTAGGAACAAGGTACCAAACTTGGTTGCGCTCAAATTGATTGAGTTCCTCTTGCATGGCAAGCAACCAATATGGGTCCGTCTCGGCTTCGAGAAAGCCTTTGGGTTCTAAATGAGAAATGAAAGCAAAGTTACCACATAGGTCATGGAGTTTGGAGCGCGTTGTGACTCCTTTAGATGCATCACCCAAGATGAGCTCCTTAGGATGATTTGTAGCGTATCTCCAAGCTTTAGGAAGCGGTTGAGAGCTTTCCTCTTTATCCTCTTGAACATCACCAATTGATTCTTGCTTTTCTTCTTGAGCGGGTGAGTCCTTCAAGGATAGTCTCTCCATGTCTTCACCTAATGGTTCAATCTCTACAACATTCTTAACAACCACATTAGATTCTTCAAACTTAACATGCATGGTTTCTTCAATAGTAAGTGAAGATCTAATAAATACTCTATATGCTTTGCTAGTAGAAGAATATCCAACAAAGATAGCTTCATAAGCCTTAGCATCAAATTTACCCAAATTCTCCTTAGTATTTAAAACAAAACACTTGCATCCAAAAACTTTAAAATATGCAACATTAGGTTTTCTAGAATGATACATTTCAAAAGATGTTTTGGAAGAATTCTTACACACATAAATACGATTTGAAATATAGCATGCGGTGTTTACGGCCTCGGCCATAAATATTGAGGGAGGTCATATTCACTTATCATTGTCCTAGCCATCTATTGAAGTATTCTATTTTTCCTTTCCACTACTCCATTTTGTTGTGGAGTCCTAGGACAAGACATTTCATGCTTGATTCCCTTTTCATCACAATAAGTCATGAAGAGTTGGTTAACAAACTCACCACCTCTATCACTCCTTATTCTCAAAATCGAAAAACCTCTTTCTTTTTCAACCCTTTTTCGAAAAATTTTGAAATGAGAAAATGTTTGATCTTTATTTTGCAAGAAGAAAACCCAAGTGAAACGGGAAAAATCATCAAGTGAAACAAATGCAAATCTACTACCATTTAAACTTTTAGTTTGTGTTGGTCCAAAAAGATCCATATGAATTAGTTCTAAGGGCCTAGTAGTCATGATATCCTTAATTGGTTTGAAGGAAGACTTGGTTTGTTTCCCAAGTTGGCACGCACCACAAATGCGGTCTTTCTCAAACTTCAAGCAAGGTATACCCTTTACTAAATCCTTAGAATTAATTCTAGCAAGATGGTCAAAAGATGCATGTCCTAATCTTCTATGCCAAAGCCAAGAATTTTCATCAAAAGCATTCAAGCATTTAGTAGAACAATCTAAATTAAGCATGTCAATGATATAAACATTATTGTCACGAAAACTGGTAAGAATACAAACATCGGATTTAACATCAAAAATCTTGTAAGAAGAATCATCAAAAATAACTTTAAGTCCACGGTCACAAAGTTGACTAATGCTAAGCAAATTATGTTTCAAACCATCTACTAAAATAACATTTTCTATAATAGGAGATGCACCAATTTGAATGTTACCTATACCGATGATAGTTCCTTTGGAGTCATCCCCGAAGGTGACGGAACCACCTTCCAAGTACCTTGATAGGGTTGTAAAGTTGTTGATGTCCTCTGTCATGTGTCTTGAACAACCACTATCAAGGTACCACCGCTCCCTACGTCTTGGAGCCTTGGTGTGTACCTACATCAAATAATTTAGGACTTAATTTTGGTACCCACATTTTCTTGGGTCCTAGGGGGTTAGTTTCATTAACCCAAACAAGATTATTTGATCTATTAACTTGGTCATAGCAAAATTTAGCTAAATGTCCATTCTTACCACAATATGTGCATCTATATACTCTACCATATTTGAAAGCATAATGAGTGTGTGATTTGTGAGCATGAGAGTTGTGAGCATGAAAAGATTTAGCATGTGTAGTGTGAGCATGTGAATTTTTAGCATGAGAGGTGTGTTTTTTGGAAAACTTTTCTTCAAGTTTCTTAGTGTTAAAAGCACAATCTTTTAAAACTTTTTCAAAATCAACCATTTTAGTTTTTAAAGAGGAAATTTCTTTTTCATCAACAATAGGAGATTTTCCCTTACAAGAAACCTTGTAGGCATTAAACTCATTTTGAATAGAAATAAGATTAGAAGAAATATCATCCTTTTCTTTAGAAACAATAGCTAGTTGATTTTTGAGAAAAGCAACTTCCTTTTGCAATTTTATGCATTCAAGTTTCTTGTTATCATAAGTTTCGGAAAGTTCAACAAAAGCATGTACAAGAACTTCCTTACTTAATTCATCATCTTCATCATCAAGAGATGGAGAGGTTACCTTTGGAGTGTTTGCCATGAAACACATGTTTGCCGTATCCACCTCTTCTTCGGACTCGCTTTCCGAATCCCACGTTGCCTTGTATGCTTTCTTTTCCTCCGGCTTCTTTGGCTTGAAGGAGGAAGTCATCTTCTTCTTGAACTCCGGGCAATCCGCCATGATATGTCCGGGTTTGCGGCAATTGTAGCAAATGATCCTTCTCTCCTCTTTGCCTTCAAATTTTCTCCGGAAGTTGAGCTTGTTCTTCCGGTACAACCTCTTGACGTTCCGCACAAGTAGAGTTAGCTCCTCATCTTCTTCTTCGTCTTCTTCATCGTCATCATTGGTGGATGAAGTCTTGAAGGCTATGGATTTCTTCTTTGAAGTAGTGGCCTCTTCTCTTGCCTTCTTCTCCATCTCATGGGTCTTTATGTTCCCAATGAGACTAATGATGTCCATCTCGTCCTTGTCGTTCAATTCTTTTAAGGTGGTGGCCTTTATCTCCCATGAAGACGAAGAGCCCGAATCACTTTCCGCACCTTTTGATCGTTGGAGATGTCATCACCTAAGGAAGAAAGACCATTAATGATTTTAGTAAATCTTGTAATCATACTATCACTAGACTCATCATCAATCATTTTAAATGACTCATATTGGGACCTCAAGAGATCTATCTTAGCTCTCTTGACTTGTGAAGTCCCTTCGTGTGTGACCAATAAATGTTGCCAAATCTCATAGGCGGATTGGTAATGAATTATCCGTGTAAGGTCATCCTCATTCAAGGCGGTTAATAGGGAGTTTTGGGCCTTGGAGTTAGCCTCATATTCTCTAAAGTTGAAGTCGGTCCAAGTGCTCTCATCACTATCGGGTGCTACATAGGGTTTGGTCAAGGACTTGGCCACTAAGCTACCCAAAGATTGCAAAAATATAGTCATCCTAACCTTCCAAATAGGGAAATTAAGTCCATCAAATTTAGGAGGGGTTTTAATGTTATCGGCCATGTTTACTAGTGTATGAATGTATGAATGAAAATGATGATTAGCAAATTTTAAGGATCTCTCTATGGATGTTAAGCCAAAACCTAGAGTCCAGGCTCTGATACCAATTGAAAATCACCTAGAGGGGGGTGAATAGGTGATAATGCTAATCAATGGACAAATTAAAAATTAAGATGTAACAATCACCCAACAAGATTCACAAGATGAATGAAAGCAAGTAAATATAGCAATGATGATGATAAGCAAGAAATAAGTGCAAGTAAAGTAAAGTAAGGAGTGCAAGAATGTAAACCAAACGCAAACACAAGGATATGTTATCGAGGTTCGAGCACCCAGCTCTACTCCCCGCCTTCCCCAGAAGGATTCTAGCTACTTCCACTATCACAAAGAAATCACAATTACACCGGAGTACCCAACTCCACAATCTCAATTACAAGCAATTTCTGAGTAGTCAAAAGACCACAAACTCTCTCTTTCAAAAGTCTCTTCCCTTACAAAAGGTCCTTAGAGAACAATGAGTAGGAATGAAGCTCTTGTTGTAAGTGAAGAAAGAAAATTAAATCAGAGAGTATTTCAAAAACACTTCAGAAAATGAGAGAGAATTTCAGCACAAAAACCAAGAAACAAAGCTCTTTTGAATGCCTTAAACTTTTGAATTTTTCTTGTAATGATTGTTGTAAACAATCTCTCCCCAAACACCCCTATTTATAGGAGAGGGCTAGGGTTAAGGGATAAAACATAATTAGGATTAATCAGAGAGTATTAGGTTTGAAATATATCCCTTAAACCAATTTTAAACACAAAAAGACAAAATTTAAAACAGCCCAGAAAATAGCCATTTACTGTTCAACGGCTAGTCCGGTCGACTGGTCGGTCGACCGCCTATACAAAAATAGAGCCGTTACAGGCATACGATCGACCGCCCGGTCGACCCAACAAACCCGAGAGCAAAGCTATTGCAGTCAGGTCGACCGCCCGGTCGACCGGCAAACATGCACACTGATACGTGCATCTGCCAGAACCACGGTCGACTTGTCCGGTCGATCGGACAAGACTGACACAGGCACGGTCGACCGGCTCAGGTCAAAAGATGAGTTTAAAACACATTTTTGAAAAGACTTTGATTTTTATGAAAAATATCTTTAAATAGTACTAAGTATAAAACATAAAAATTGATTTGTAGGCAGAGGATTTTGTATAAAAATATTTTTGTACATTTTATAGAAAATCATCTTAGAAACAATATGTGCGCAAAAACGTGTGTGATTGAGCTTCAAACCTATCCATCATTCTTTAACAAAATTCTAAACCTATAAAACTAAAAACAAATCTTGTTGAGCAATCTTCAAGTCTTGAGCCATGCTATGCCTTGCTAGAGCCCCTTCTTCTATGTTCCTTCCTTGATATGCAATATGCCTTCTTTGCTTCATGAAACCTAGAAGTTGTTGCAATAGCTAAGCAATGGCCTCCAAATATGGTACTAACATGAAACTTATCTTAAACAAACTCATTAGTACCAAATAGCACTAATTTGGTTTGTCATCATCAAAACTCAATAGATGGAGAGTGTAACCTTTTGGGCCAACAGTTCATTCTTGTATGAAATATTGCTTGAATGTTATTTTTTTCTATATACTTGTACACTGCACTAAATTGACTTAAGGGCTTGTCCTATAAACAAGATAAGGTGGGGAAGTCATTACCCTCCCTTAGCCCACAAACAATCTCCTCAGTGACTAAACCAAGCCTAACTAAAAATGAGTAGACGTTGGCCCTAGGGACATCTCGGACTCAATTAGGAGATTATCCTAAGGGGAAAAGGTGTTGGAATTTGACTCCTTCCAAATTAGTGTCTAGGAAGGGGATTAAGGGCCGAAAGCCCGAAGATTGGTGGTTACTTAATTAAGGAACGTCTTTAACAGATAACCTCCCACCAATCTTGCCCTGACTTGGCTGATTAGCTTGTGATCAAAGTCTGCATTATACCTCCCGTGGACAGTCTAACCAGTTAGGAGTCATCTAGGTCATAGGTCTACCCTAACTTAGGTTAGAATTTTTTTCTTTTTTGTTTGCTTATTTGTTTGTGTTTTATTGTGTGATATGGCTTATAATAATAAATTTTCCAATTTTAATAGTAATCCATATTACACACCAACCTCTTTTTCGGATATTACCAACCCAGCGTATCATAACTTTAACCAACCTAGTGTGCCGGATTGGTCTTATCCGAATCAATATAACCCATGCCTCCAATCTTATAACCATAATTTTCAGAATAATTTCAACTCTTCACAGAGTAATTGGGGATTCACCTTCCCCGAGTCCAATTTTCAACCAATTTGTCCTCCTTATCTACCTTGTCTACAATATTTTCAATATTCATACTCAGTTCCACCAGTCCAAAATAGAAAACCATCAATTTTAGAAATGAGTATGCGTGAGTCCAAACAACAATCACAAAATCTGATGGACTCATAATTTCACCACCAATTCCAAGACAACACTTCATCTTTTCAACAAAACGATGAACCAATCAACTATGAAAAGATGCTTGAAGCCATAACTCAGGCTCAAAACGCTCGTAATCATGACATAGATATGATGGTCCAAACTCTACATTCTCACTGTTTAGCAAGTTCTGATGTCGCTAACCATTCTGTTAGAGCCGAAGAGTCATGTTGTTTTGGAACACAAGGTTCCATTTCAGCACAATCATTTGAACTTACCTAAACTCCAAATTTTGAAAGTGACATTGACAGTTTGGCAAGTTATCCCTTTCATGAAATTGAACTTGAAAATGAATATCATGAACCTCAACTTAGTGATTCAATTCTACTTCCTGATTCAATTATGACTCCGGTCTCTTCACCTGATTTCAATCTTTTTCCCGAGTCAACATTGGATCCTGTGCCAATTCATAATGAAATTGAATCACCCATCTTTGATGATCATATTGAACTTGACCAATTTTATAATTTTGAAAGTCCCATTGATAAATTGGAAAGTTCTCATTTTTATAAAATTGAACTCAATGAGAAATGTGACCTAGATTCTCAAATCTGTGATCCAGTTCAAATTCCCAAATCAATATTGACTCCTGTTTTGTTACCCGACTTGAGTAATATTTTAGAGTCAGTTTTGATTCCCACACCTATCATTCTTGAACTTGAATCACCAATATTAAGTCACATTCCATTGTTGGAAAATGAATGTGGACTTGAGTTTCAACTTCTTGATTTGGACCCACTTCCTAAACTAATCTCGACTCCTGAACCTTTACTTGACTTAAGTCATTTTCCTGAGTCGGTATTAGTTCCCGTACTTCCTGAGTCCAAGAAAATCATTCTATCTTTTCACACTCCATTTTGGGACAAGGTGGTTGACAAAATTGACTCTGAAATTAATTATGAAATTTGAAAATTAGATGGGGTAAAATATTTAATAAAAATCATTCATGTATATATCATTTTAGTGGGTTATATTAGAGAAATTTCTGGTGGGTTCCTCCGAACTCCATGAAAAGTCGATTGGGCCGCATTTCGTGGACTAATCAGACCACCACCGGAACCACCACCTTAAGGTAGTATTTTCCTTCCCTGTCTTCTTTTTCATGCATTTATGCATTAATTCATACATTGAGGACAATGCATGAGATAGGTATGGGGGAGGGTTCTAACATAACTTAGGTTTTTCTTTTTATTAAAAAATTAACATTTTCTTTACTTTTGAAAACTTTTTGAAAATAGAAACAATATTTTGACATATTTTTTGTAAGAAATTAAGTCAATTTTAAGGAATAGGAAAATCAAAATTAGTATTTCTTGAACTTGGTCAAAATAAGATTATTTGTTTGATTTTTAAAGTTAGAAAGATAATTTGTCAAAGTAATTTAGTCTTGATCTTTACCTTAATGAAATATGCACACTTCATACACTTACACAGTTAGGGTTCAAAAAACGAAGATTCTTATGCCTTATAAAAAATATATATATATATCTATAAAAGATGAACAAATCTAATTATTGATTAGCTAGGTGCTTTGGCCTAAGTAAGCCATGGTATTTATGCGAAAGATGATTAGATAAGTTTGAGAAAAAATATATAAAAAAATCCTCTGATTAAGCTGGGTATTTGTGCCTAATAAAGCATAAGTATTCACGCCTAAAAGTGGTTCATATAATAAAATTCTTAGTTTTGTGGCCTTATTTGCTCGAGTCTTAAGTCCTTGGGGTGTTTTCTCACCCGGTGTCCTAAGACCGTTTGGTTTGAGAGTCATCGATTAAAGGCTCGTTACTTGGGCAGATTAGAAAGCCTAATAGAACTAAGGAATAATACCACCAATATATATATATATATATATATATATATATATATATATATATATAAAAATAAGGCATAAGAGTTAGAGTTAAAGAACCCTTAGTCAAAATTTTCACGGTCATAAGGTGCATATGACTTAGGGTAAAGTAATAGACTAGATGAGAAGTACAATTTGACTCCTTATTTTGGTTGATAACAAATTTTTGAATAGAGACTAAGTTTAGGAATGAAAAATTCAGTTTTCCTATAACTTATAGATTACTTAAATCTTACAATAATATTTCAAATATTTTTCTTTCAAAATGTGTTTTCAAAATATTAACATTTTTCTTTCTTTTTTTTTATGGATTTTGTGGGTGCAATCCACTGAAAACCCTCACGAGACAAAACTCGCCCTCTAGAGGTAACCTAGAGGTTTAACGGCTTGTTGCACAAGCTCAGTACAATCGCGTGACCTGCGAAAGTGGTCTAATAATCTTTAGTTTAGTTTTGTAGTTTTGCTCAAGGACGAGCAAAAGATAGGTGTGGGTTGTGATTGTACATATATTTTGTATTCTTTTCATTACACTCCTACATTTATCGTGTAATAAATCTGCTAATTTCCTTGTCTTAAATATCTATTTGCAGAAGATAATAATGAAGAGAAAGAGGATTAAACTAAATAAATATCAGTTAAAATCAGATTTAACTGGATCTATTTGGTTAGCTGAGGATGAAACCTGATCTAGTTAGAACAAATCAAGGATTGGGGCAAATGTTCAGCAAAGATTAGAGTAAATCAGAAAGATAACACCAAATGAAAACCGATAAAATTCAGATTTTTATAAATCCATTTTGGTTAGCTAAAGATCAACCAAGAATAATATCAAATGCAGAGAGACAAATGGATAGAGAGAAGATCAACGGATGAGATGAAGCAAGTTTGACTCAGATTCTGACTGGATACATTTTAATATTTGAATCATAACTTTCGCTACTGAATTTCAAATCTGATGATTCAAGATGATCCAGAAAGCAGACTTATAGGGCTACAGCTCTTATGTTGATCACTATTTCTAATTCTGTCATTTGTTAAGTGATATTCAGCAATTAACACGCCAACAAACTGCAGATCAGAACTGAATATCTACATCAAATCACGTTTGGAGATAAGGGGAGGATTCAAATTCAGAAATAGCCAGCTTTCCCTATCTTCATACTCCTATAACCTCTGCATTTCTTCTATAAATATCTGCAATCTCAAAGGCAAAGGACGACCATGCAGAGATAGGAATTAGTCCAATTTTTCATTCTTTATAGTGTAGGTTTTTGTTTTCTTTTCATGTAATTTTAGTTTTAATTTATGTAAATCAGAGGAGATCAGAGTTTCATAGGAGAACGAGAATGAAGCTTGTGCTGAGAGTGACACCGGTATAAGTTTTCCTTCTTTTCTCTTATTGTTATGAAATCGAATCTGTAGTTTCCTTTTGTATGTACTTAGTTTTTGTGTTTTTCTTCTTCTTCTCTACTTTTCTTCTTTTGGAACAATTGCTCTCCAAGTGAGTCTAAAAGAATCGAAAGAGTTTTGCCTTTGCGAGTGCCACTGATAGCTCATGATGATGGATTTTGAGTTTCATTTGTATCAATTCATACTTGCAACGTCTTGATGATATAATGTAGAGGAAACGGGAATCAACTCTTATGGGCTATACGTTGATCGCCTCACTTCAAGGTAACATCATTGCAAAAGATTCAAGGTAGGTATTTGGCCAAAAGAAGTAAGTAATTTATTTTAGTTTCTTTTCTTTTCTTTTATTCTTTAGTTTAGAACACCAACAACACCCACTTCTTTCCATTTTCAATTTCTTTGTAAATAATCATTTTCTATTTTTTTCCACCTTCTCATTCTACCACTTTCTTCCTCACTTAACTTTAACCTAATTTTTCTTTTTTTCTTTTAAATAACTAAAGAAGAACTTTAACCAAACTTTGTATCTTAAAAGAAGACTTACTCAAAAGCTTCCATCGCTAGTCCCTCCTTGTGGATCACGACCCGCATAGCCACTTGCTATTGCGGTAGAATTGAGTAACTTGCACTCTTTAATCTTAAAATCTGAAATACTGTATTTATGTGCAGGTTCAAGCTCAATCAATTCATCTCCAAAGTCAATGGCTATATGTGTAGGTTTTAAATCACCAAATAAATGGGATTTGGGCTCTTCTTCATTTTATGCCATGGACCTAGAAACATACGAGAGAGGTGTTATTAACAAAATTTTATATTTAATAAATGTGAAGATGTGATATGAATATGCATATTTAGAGACTATACTAATCACTCATCTCTATAAATGAAAGTCTATTGCCAATAGAGAAGTAAAACCTCATATCTCTCATACAAGAGTATATAGATGTCTTTGCCTGGAGCTGTGAAGACATGTCTGACCTCGTTCCTCAGGTAGCCATGCATCATATCAACATCAAATCGGATGCCAAGCCTATTAAACAACAGCAATAACGGTTTTTTTGACCAGACATCATGGAAGCAATCTACACTGAAGTTTATAAACTCATCGAATGTGGCTTCATTCGAGAGGAGCAGCACCCAGACTGGATTGCTAAATTGTCCCTGTGCTCAAGAAGAATGAAAAGATCAGAGTCTGCATTGACTTTCGTGATCTCAATACAGCCTGTCCTAAAAATAAATTTTCATTGCCCATCACTGATGTCTGATTGACACGTGTAGCTTCGAAAGGATGTGCTTTATGGATGGCTTTTCAGGGTACAATCAAATTAAGATGTACCCAGATGATGAGAAGCATACATCGTTCAAAATGCTATTAAGGATATACTGTTATACAGTAATACCATTCGAATTGAAGAATGTGGGTGCAACATACCAACGTGCCATAAGCATAATTTTTTGTGATCATTTATGAAAAATGGTGGTATGCTATATTGACTATATTGTAGTCAAAAGTCACAGCAAAAACAATCACCTCGGTGACCTGAGAATCGTGTTCGACATCATGCGGGCTCACGAGCTAAAGATGAACCTGACCAAATCATTCTTGGCAGTGGACTGGTAAGTTCCTTAGATTTATCATCACATCCATTGGAATTCACCTTGACCCTGATAAAGTCAAGGCCATTTAGAGCATGCACCCTCTAAGGACCCTCTAAGAGCTCAGAGGGGCTCAGAGGTCTATAAGGCAGACTCACCTACATCCGAGGATTCATCGCAAATATTTTGGGTCGTTGCCAACCATTCACACAGTTAATGGAGAAAGGCGTCTATTGTGTATGTGATGAAGCTTGCAAAAAAGCTTTCGAAGATATCAAAGAGTACCTCACCAAGCCTCCAGTCCTGAAAGCTCCCTTTTAGGAAAATCATTATTACTCTATATGCGAGCTAAGAACGATTCTTTAGGTACTCTTCTGGCACAGAAGAACGATGAAGGCACCATGCAGGGTATCTACTGCCTGAGCAGAACTCTGATCGAAGCTGAATTTTGATACAACCCCATCGAGAAGGAGTGTCTAGCCCTTGCCTTTGCTGTTCAAAAGACATGACATTATACGTTTGGTCAAAACATATATGTCATTTCAAGAGTCATTTCCTGCGTATTCTCATGACGAAGCTAGGGTTCTTGAACTCTACACTGGCTAATTGGGCTATTCTACTGTCTCAATATGACATGACTTTTATCCCTCAAAAGGCAGTCAAAGGAGAAGCTCTGACAGATTTTTTGGCAGCCCATCCAGTCTCGAAAACCTCAAAACTACACACAGACATTTCAGACGAGGTTATCGAAGCTAACATAACTTCAGGAGATGATATGTGATAGATGTTCTTTGATGGTGCTCAAGAACAGGCCCTACAGGCAAGATCATTGCTGATGTAGGGTGGGAATTATCTCGCTAAAGAATCATATTCTTCCTCATACATTCTCATTAATGGAATCCTGCTCCAACAATGTAGTTGAGAACAATGTTTTGCTCATTGGCCTTCTACTCACTCAACAATTAGGGGTATGGTACCTTAAAGCTTATGGTGACGCTAAATTGATTGTCAACCAAGTTAAAGAAGACGATGAGGTTCGTCATGAAAACCTGATACCTTATCACCATGCCGCCACTAGGTTAGCCAACTCGTTTGATATCTTCTACGTTAGCCATCTGTCTCACCTCTTAATTATAAAGGCAGACGCTTTTGCTTTGCTTATGGCTACATTAGCCTTGCCAGCTGACACCACTTATCGGCTTACGATGGCTACTTGTCATCTCTTTTGTCTGAGTACGGTTTATAGGTTAGCAAAGTTCATACAATCTCGACAAACTTTGAACCGAAGGACTGGTGATTCCCGATCATCGACTATGCCCTGCATGGCATACTACCCGATGATCTCAAGGAATTGGCTTCGATTCAACGAAGATCTCCTCGTTTCTACTATGATGCAATGAAAAAATATTGTACTGTCATTCATGTGATGGTATACTTCTTCATTGTCTATCGAACTCAGAAGCACAAAAAGTACTTAAAGAGTCACACGATGGCATATGTGGAGCTCATCAACTAGGTCCAAAGTTCAAGGACCGATTGCATTGACTCAGCTATTATTAGAAAAAAATGATCGCTGATACAGTTAAAGATACAAGAAGATGTAAGGCCTGTCAAATCCATGCAGATTTCATATATCAACCCCCGAAGCTACTCCACCCACAGTCGCTTCATAGCCGTTCGAAGCATGGTGAATCGATGTAGTAGGACCCATCTGTCCTTCATTGACAAGAGGTCATATACTTGTGATAACAGATTACTTCTCAAAGTGGGAGAAATTTGTACCACTCGCTGAAGTTAAAACTGAAATCACCTAGAGGGGGGTGAATAGGTGATAGGGCTAATCTAGAAACTAAATGCGGAAGCTAAAAACTAATTTGCAACACACTTAATACAACCAACAAGTGTAGCTGAATTCCCCGTGAAGGGCTTTGGACTAACTCCTCTTGATTCCCCTAGATAAGGGTTGAGATGCTATATGAAGCTCTTGTGGTTAAGTATAAGTGAGGCACACACAAGCAAGCCAAGCATGTAAAGATGAACAATATGAAATAATGCAAGGTACAAATGCAAGCAATAAGATATGAATAAATGAATGATGCTTTGCACAAATAAAAGAAAGAGAGAGAGTTAGAGAGACAATGGATCAAACGTAAACACAAAGATATGTTTCGAGGTTCGAGCCCCTAGCTCTACGTCCCCGCCTTCACCGAGAAGGATTTCTAATCCACTAAAGGAGTACCGAACTTCTCTCTCAACCTTACAATGCCACCGAGGCAATACAACCACAATCCACCTCTACCGAAGAGGGATAAGGCCCATAGCCAACAACAAACACAATCACCTCTACCGAAGAGGGATCCAAACCAATAACACTCCAATCAACCTCTACCAAAGAGGGATACAACAAAACAAGGAGGGTTTACAACTTGGAGGTATCCACAACCTCAAACAATCTCTCTTTTCCACAAAACAAGATCCTAATAGAGTAGGATAGAAGATAAGCTCAAGTGTGGAAAAACAAGTGTTTTGATCAAAGAAATTCTCTTAGGAAAACACCAAAATAGATATAAAAGTTTAGATCAAAAACTAATTCCCAAAATCCTAATTTCTTTGAAATAAACAAAACACTTAAAACAAAAAAGATTGATCTTTTGGCACAAAAACACTTTTGAAAACTTGTTTTAAACACTAGAGAAACACTGAAATTTTTCTTATCAAAAGTCTTATCAAAATCCCAAAGAGATGGGGTATTTATAGCCCCAAAAGAAAACTAGCCGTTAGGCTGATCTGTCAGCCTGACAGGCTTGCGGTCGACCGGCCGGTCGACCGCCAACGGTCATAAATATGACCGACCGTTGGGCAACCCGGTCGACCGCCCAGATACAGAGAGCAAAGCTCTCTGGCCCGGTCGACCTCCCGGTCGACCGTCCCATTGCCTGGCCAGATGTGCACAGACCTGTGCATGTCAGTCGACCGACCGGTCGACCGGCTCTGGCATACGGTCGACTGTTCCGGTCGACCGCCAAAGCCTGGCAGCCAATTTCTGGGTCAGAAAAACATGTTCAAAATATTTCTAATAAATCCAATAAAATCTTGTAAAAATCCCCAAAAATAGTTTTCTCATTTTGCATTGATATATAAACATGTGATAAAGATTTCAACTCAAATATCAAGCATATGAAACCATTTTTGTGTTTTATCATTTTTATCAAAAACCAAAATATGTATTTTACCAAACTTGGATTTTTCAATAGGAAATCTGATTTTTCCTAAAACTCATGAATAGACATATCAAAATAAGTTTGTTTAAGATATGAAGCATGTATGTATATCGAACACATCTAATATACATAAGAACAAAGTAAACTTGTTTTGATCTAAACTATTCATGAAAACCAAAATCCACAACACGTGTGTGTTGTGCACTTGAGCATATCAACTATACTTATCTTTACACATGGATCTAAAACAACTAAACTAAACTATGGATACCTAAGTCTTCTTGATGATCTTCCATCTTCAAGTTGACCCGATCCAAAACGTGATCCACGAGCGAGACTCCAACGAGTGCAAGGTATGATCTTGATGCTCGGGCTCTGGAATCACCATGTGAAGGCTTCAAAACTCATCTTGTTGAAGCAATCACCAACTAATATCTTGCTAAATGATCTGAAACTAAAATCACAAGATTATTAGTAAACATTGAAAAACACCTAGAGGGGGGGTGAATAGGTGTGAATGCTAATCTAGGAAACTAAATGCAAACTAAGTGCGCTAAATGCGGAAGCTAATGCAAATTATGCACAAACTAATACAATACAACAAGTGTAGCCGAATTCCCCTTGCGAGGCTCTGGACTAACTCCCCTTGATTCCCCTTGAAATGGGTTGAGGTGCTATGTGAAGCTCTTGTTGGATGAGTATAAGTTAGGCACACACACACAAGCAATCCAAGCAATATAAAATACACACAATCAAGCCAAGCATATAAGAATGAATAGCAATATGAATAAATGCAAGGCAATATGAAATATGCACAACACAAGCAAATATGATATGATATGAATATGATGCTTTGCACAAATATAAGAGAGAGAGTTAGAGAGACAATGGATCAATACGCAAATACCAAGATTTGTTTCGAGGTTCGAGCACCTTGCTCTACATCCCCGCCTACACCACCGTGTAGGATTTCCACTATCTCAACTCCCACCGAGGGAACCTCTACCAAAGAGGATTTCTTACAACTCTAGGAGTACCAAACTCCTCTCTCAAACAACAACCTCCTCACAACCGAGGGGTTAGGCCCGTAGCCAAAACAACAACCAATCCACACACACCTCTACCGAAGAGGCTCACAACCAAACACTATCACCTCTACCTAAGAGGGATCCACAACACAATCACCCGATCACCTCTACCGAAGAGGGATTCACAAGTATAAGGGTGTTTACAACAATGAGGTTTACAACAAACAACCTCAAACACTTCTCTTTCTTTTTCTCTTATCTTTTTCCACAAAAACAAGATCCTAATAGTTTAGGATAGAAGATAGCTCAAGTGTGAAAACAAAGTGTTTTTGGAAACAAGCAACAAAGAAAAACTACTTGGGAAATCTCTTGTATATGATAGAAAATGAAATACCAAATCAAAATCCCAAAACCCTAGCTTTCTTTGATTTTCCAAAAACCCAAAAACAAATAAGATGAAATCTTTTTGGCTTAAAAATCCTTTTAAAACTCTTTTAAACACTAGAGAAAGTCTGGAATTTTTAGCTCTCAAAATCTTTTTCAAAACAATGGAGAAATGGGGTATATATAGCCCCTAGGAAAAACTAGCCGTTAGGCTGATGTGGCAGCCTGACAGACTGCCGGTCGACCGGTCCGGTCGACCGCCAACGGTCAAAAATGTGACCGTTGGGCAATAGCGGTCGACCGGCCCGGTCGACCGATAAAACCCGAGAGCAGAGCTCTCAACTCGGTCGACCGGCCCGGTCGACCGTCCCAGAGACTCCAAAACGTGCACAGACTTGTGCACGTCGGTCGACCGTCCCGATCGACCGGCCTATGGTGCGGTCGACCGGTCCGGTCGACCGACTTGGCCTGACAGCCAGTCCCCAGTTCTGCACAGATACGGGATTTGAAAATAGGTCTTTTCACTCAATAAAAATCCCATAAATTCACAGTAAATCTAAAAAATAGTTTTAATCACAATAAAAACTGTTTTTCTAAAAATATGTTTTTCTAAAACTTGTTTTATCATTTTACTTTGATAACCAAACTTGTGATAAAAATTTCAAGACATATATCAATCATATCAATTCATTTTTGTGTCTTGCCAATTTTATCAAAAACAAAACTTGTATTTTATCAAACTAGAATTTTCCAAACATGAATAGGATAGTCAAAATAAGTTTGTTTAAAAAATTAAGCATACATGTATAGAATGAAGCAACTATACATATATCAATTTAAACTTGTTTTGATAAACTATTCATGAAAACCAAAACTCAATCATAAAACGTGTGTGATTTGTGTTCACTTGAGCATATCAACTAAACTAAGCTTTACAAATGGATCTAAAACTCTATCTAAACTAGGATACCTAAGTCTTCTTGACGATCTTCATCTTCAAGTAGACTTGCTCCAAAACTCCGTGATTCTCCAAGTGCAAAGGTATGATCTTTAAGCTTTGGCACCGGAATCACCATGATAAGCTTCTAATCATCTTGTTGAAGCTAATCACCAACCTAATATCCTGTTAATGATCTGAAACTTAGAAACACAAGAATATTAGTAAACATAACTACATGAGTTGATCATCATCAAAACTAGAGTGGAAGGCCATTGGGCCAACAAACATAACTACATGAGTTAATCATTATCAAAACTAGAGTGGAAGGCCTCTGGGCCAACAAAAACTGCTAATGTGGTCAACTTCATCAAACACCATGTCATCCATTTATTGGTGTCCCTAGGCGGATCATCCAAGACAATGGTCCCCAATTTGTAAACTAATCTTCTATCAGTTCTTTGACAAGTACTGAATTCAGAATGTGATTTCAACTGCTTACAACCCTGCTGTCAACGGGTTAGCAGAGATGTTCATAAAACAATCATCAAACTTCTCAAAATGTTTATTTTTGCGAGCAAACGAATCACCAACTAATAAATGATCTGAAACTAAAATCACAAGATTATTAGTAAACATAACTACATGAGTTAATCATCATCAAAACTAGAGTGGAAGGCCTCTGGGCCAACAATCTCCCCCTTTTTGATGATGACAAAACTCATGGAGTTATATATGCATGGATTAAAGTTAAGCTTCAAAGAAGCTCCCCCTTAACTCACGCATAAACAAAGAAACATAAATATGCAATGCATATGAAACATGAAACATGCATAGATATGCATAAACAATAAAAGGCTCTAGATACTAATGAAATTTTCAAACAAAAACAAAACATGTAAACATGCTCTAGATACCAATTAAACTTAATATATGCAAAACCATAAATATGCATATATAAAAAAAAGCATGTACCAATCATGCATATATAAAGAAGATGTTGAGTTTGAGTTTTATATGCATGTTAAACTCTCAAATAATTCTCCCCCTTTTTGTCAATCATCAATAAAGGGGTAAAAATCAAAACAATAAAATTTTCTCCCCATTTTGTTTGAAACAAAGAATCAATAAAAGGGTCAAAACAATAAAATAATGTTCTCCCCCTTTTTGTCTAAAACAAAAAGAATATCAATTAAGATATTAATTAAAAATATGTCAAGGTAGCATCTTGATACCAATTGAAAGTGAACATAAATCAATCAACAAATGGTATATGCGATATACATTCATGAAGAGGAAGATGTGAAGCTTCTCTACATAGATACATTACATAAAGGAGGGATGACAAGCCCTAATTCACATAACACAAAATATGCAATGCATAAGAAGAGATGTGAAGCTCCCCCTACACACGTGTATCGCATAAAGAATAGTTGTCAAGCTCCTAAATATAAGATACACTCAACATGAATCTATATGTAGAAGAGATGTTAAGCTCTCCTTGCATATATGCAATCATATCAAAACATTTTTAACATTTCTTTAAAACATTTTGAATTTTCTCAATAAAATAAATTTGATACCAATTAAGAATGTGTCAAAGTAGTGCATCTTGATATCAATAGAAATTAAACATTATAAACATTGAATTCCTAAACATAAATCTTGATACCAATTGAAATTATTGTTCTAAAAGCAAATGATACCAAAATGGAAATTCAATATTTTCTATCATAAAGCAAGGGAGTGGAAATCAAATACCAATTGAAATATGAAATACAAATTTTCTCCCCCTTTATGAAATACCAAAAGAAACATTGCATAAGCTTGTATATGAATACCAATTGAAAACTAATCAATTGAAACAAAATTGAAACTCTTAGCATAAACACAAACATATATATGTATGAAAAGTAGATACCAATTGAAATTGATATTCTTCGAAATGCAAGCATACATATATGAAAATATATGAATATACAATAAAAATCAAAATTGATACCAATTGAAAGAATCCAATGATACCAATTGAAACAACAATAATATCAAATGTATATCTCATATTCCTAACCTCCCAACACATGCTTATGTTTAAAAAATTTTCAATGTAAAGCATACACAAGGCATGGTCTCCCAACCAACCGCCCATCGATGGTAGGGGTTTTAAAAAATAGGTTTAGAAAATAAAGTTTGTTTGAAAACTCTACCAAAACGAAGAATACGAACTAGTCAAATGAAAAACTTGTTAACTAGGACGAAATCCTTCAAGTAAGGAATAAACAAAAATATTTTTCATGAAACTATGTAAATCACATGATCACTAAAACACTCAAAATTAATAAAGCTCATATCATACTCATGAAAACACAATCATGAGAAACATTTAAATAAAGAGAGTGCGCAAGTGTTATGTGAAACATATAATTATGAAAATTGGCAATTAAGCTCAATATTCCTTAAAACACGAAAATCATTAAAACTTGATTTCTTCAAGGCATATGTATGTCAAGTACAAACTAAAGTATACATACATATCCAAAACATAATGAGTCCACAAATATATATGCATGAAGGCACGTGGCTCAAAGGATGTATATGTATAATAAATAGTTTAGACAAGATGGACATATACATGAAGTTAAACACATAATCATAAAAAAATTCAAAAATAGGAATACAAGTTTAAAATGCATGGATCATCAAAACTAGACTATACTAGCACATCTAATGGGTTCAAATAAGTATTCAAGCTCAAACATATATAGATTTTTTTGTGGCCCACTATATGCACAAATATATACCTAGTCTTAATGAAAACTAACATTTAAACATGTAATCAACGCATGAAGCATAAAAACAAGATATGAATAAACATGAAAAAAAAAACATAAACATGATTATTATTTAAATTCACATGTTATTAGAGCTAAGATAAACATGATAGCTAAACAAAAGGTGAGAACACTAAAATAATGGTCCATATTAAACATGGGTGTCTCAAATACTATACATGTATGTCAAGAGTCTAATAATCATGGCATTTTCATAATAATCTAAAAACAATAAATCATGCTATAAACACTAATTATGAAAGCATGTAAATAATAATTGGGAGTAAGAGATTTATACCAAAACCGATGAGGGCATCTCTCTAGTCTCCAAACCAAGGTGGTCCTCCCACCAAACTTCCCTTAAAAGTGATGCATCCAAATGATTTCCATGAAGCTCGGAACGCATCCACTCCAAGGTACCGCTACTCTCACGTCATGTGAGAGCCCACACCTACATCAAATACCATAGGGGTGGTCTTTGGTACCCATATCTTCTTAGGTCCATGGGGGTTAGTACCTTCTCTAACCCAAACAAAATTATTTGCTAAATTAGAAACATGTATGCGATCATAGCAAAATTTAGCAAGGTGGCCCTTACGTCCACAATGTGTACAAGTGTACACATGAGCATACATAGTGTGATGGTGTCCGTGAGGAGCATGTGTATGCCGTGGAGGGTGTGCATGAATAGATGGAACTTGTTTCTTTCGAACCAAGGATTCCAAGCGTGAATGGCTCACCACACATTGGCTCAAAGTGGAGCCCAAACAATCCATATTCTTCTTCAACAAATTTATATCATTTTTAATTATAGAAGAAGTGGAGCATGCAAGGGGTGATCTAGGTGAAACTACCCTAGAATGGCAAACATGTGCATCCATATTATTTTTCAAAACTTCATTTTTCTTTAAACACACATCTAAATCTTTTGAAATAGAAATTATTTTATTTTTCAAAGCAACATTCTCTTTTAAAATAAAGTCAACTTTTGAAGACAAATTTTCATTTTTCTTCAGAACATTATCACAATCATTTTTATTTTTCAAAAAATTATTTTCTTTTAGTGCAAGATCAAGTTGAGATCTTAATGAATCCCTTTCATTATAGACCTCAACCTTCTCTTGCAAAACCTTGTCAAGTTTAGAAGACAATTTTTCATTTTCTTTAGTTAAAGCTAATGTCTTCCTTTTCAAAACTTTATATTTTTCAATCAATTTTTCACACACAATAGAAAGTTCTTCATTTAAAGCATGGGCATCAACATAATCATTAGAAGAACTAGCACTATCATTATCTAGTTGAGATTCCGAATGTACCTCAAGGGAGTCATTCCCTTGGACCATATAGCATTGAGAATCGGATTCTCCACTAGTTTCCTCCTCTTGTTGGATTGGCATTTGAAGCTCGGAGGTGGTGGTTGTGGTCAACTTGTTCCACACTACAAAAGCGGAATCAAGATTAGAAACATGCATAAGATATTCTTTAGGTAGCGTGCCTCTAATGGCCTCAAGGGCTTGTGCATTGGCCCCTATATGCTTGCTATCACTAAGGTAGGATTCCTTGGTGATGGCAAGGTGAACCTTATATCCTAGGGTTTGTAAATAGATGGACATCTTAGTCTTCCAAACAACAATGTTGGAAGGGTCAAACAAAGGTGGGGTCATGAAGTCCATGGGTCCAAACTATATGTGTGCAAGCAAACAAATGTGCAAATGCAAATGGTAGATTAGCTAAACCAAGATCTCACTCCTAGGTTGTTAAACCTAAAGTATCAGGAGCGTAGGATCTGATACCAATTGAAATCACCTAGAGGGGGGTGAATAGGTGATAGGGCTAATCTAGAAACTAAATGCGGAAGCTAAAAACTAATTTGCAACACACTTAATACAACCAACAAGTGTAGCCGAATTCCCCGTGAAGGGCTCTGGACTAACTCCTCTTGATTCCCTTAGATAAGGGTTGAGGTGCTATATGAAGCTCTTGTGGTTAAGTATAAGTGAGGCACACACAAGCAAGCCAAGCATGTAAAGATGAACAATATGAAATAATGCAAGGCATAAATGCAAGCAATAAGATATGAATGAATGAATGATGCTTTGCACAAATAAAAGAGAGAGAGTTAGAGAGACAATGGATCAAACACAAGCACAAAGATATGTTTCGAGGTTCGAGCCCCTAGCTCTATGTCCCCGCCTTCACCGAGAAGGATTTCTAATCCACTAAAGGAGTACCGAACTCCTCTCTCAACCTTACAATGCCACCGAGGCAATACAATCACAATCCACCTCTACCGAAGAGGGATAAGGCCCGTAGCCAACAACAAACACAATCACCTCTACCGAAGAGGGATCCAAACCAATACCACTCCGATCAACCTCTACTAAAGAGGGATACAACAAAACAAGGAGGGTTTACAACTTGGAGGTTTCCACAACCTCAAACAATCTCTCTTTTCCACAAAACAAGATCCTAATAGAGTAGGATAGAAGATAAGCTCAAGTGTGGAAAAATAAGTGTATTGATCAAAGAAACTCTCTTGGGAAAACACCAAAATAGATATAGAAGTTTAGATCAAAAACTAATTCCCAAAACCCTAATTTCTTTGAAATAAACAAAACACTTAAAACAAATAAGATCGATCTTTTGGCACAAAAACACTTTTGAAAACTTGTTTTAAACACTAGAGAAACACTGAAATTTTCTTGTCAAAAGTCTTATTAAAATCCACAAAGAGATGGGGTATTTATAGCCCCAAAAGAAAACTAGCCGTTAGGCTGATCTGTCAGCCTGACAGGCTTGCGGTCGACCGGTCGGTCGACCGCCAACGGTCATAAATATGACCGTTGGGCAACCCAGTCGACCGCCCAGATACAGAGAGCAAAGCTCTCTGGTCCGGTCGACCTCCCGGTCGACCGTCCCATTGCCTGGCCAGACGTGCACAGACCTGTGCACGTCGGTCGACTGACTGTTCGACCGGCTCTGGCATACGGTCGACCGTCGGTCGACCGCCAAAGCCTGGCAGCCAATTTCTGGGTCAGAAAAACATGTTCAAAATATTTCTAATAAATCCAATAAAATCTTGTAAAAATCCCCAAAAATAGTTTTCTCATTTTGCATTGATATATAAACATGTGATAAAGATTTCAACTCAAATATCAAGCATATGAAACCATTTTTGTGTTTTATCATTTTTATAAAAACCAAAATATGTATTTTACCAAACTTGGATTTTTCAATAGGAAATCTGATTTTTCCTAAAACTCATGAATAGACATATCAAAATAAGTTTGTTTAAGATATGAAGCATGTATGTATATCGAACACATCTAATATACATAAGAACAAAGTAAACCTGTTTTGATCTAAACTATTCATGAAAACCAAAATTCATAACACGTGTGTGTTGTGCACTTGAGCATATCAACTATACTTATCTTTACACATGGATCTAAAATAACTAAACTAAACTATGGATACCTAAGTCTTCTTGATGATCTTCCATCTTCAAGTCGACCCGATCCAAAACGTGATCCACGAGCGAGACTCCAAAGAGTGCAAGGTATGATCTTGATGCTCGGGCTCTGGAATCACCATGTGAAGGCTTCAAAACTCATCTTGTTGAAGCAATCACCAACTAATATCTTGCTAAATGATCTGAAACTAAAATCACAAGATTATTAGTAAACATAACTACATGAGTTAATCATCATCAAAACTAGAGTGGAAGGCCTCTGGGCCAACAAAAATTGCTAATGTGGTCAACTTCATCAAACACCATGTCATCCATTTATTTGGTGTCCCTAGGCGGATCATCCAAGACAATGGTCCCCAATTTGCAAACTAATCTTCTATCAGTTCTTTGACAAGTACTGAATTCAGAATGTGGTTTCAACTGCTTACAACCCTGCTGTCAACGGGTTAGCAGAGATGTTCATAAAACAATCATCAAACTTCTCAAAATGTTTATTTTTGTGAGTAAACGAGTCTAGAATGAGAAGCTCAGCGAATATCTTTGAGCTTACCATTCGATGGTCCAAACTCCTACATGTAATACGCCTTTCTCTCTAGTTTATGGGGGTGAAGCAGTCATACCTCTAGAGATACAAATGTTGTCACTTCGCGTTTCTTTGACAACCAAGACGACAGAAGGAGATAATGATCAATTACGTCTCCAAGAGCTGGAAGCATTGGACGAGAAGCAACTACAACCTCAGCAATGTGCATTGAGTTATATTAAGCTCGAATCTCGAAGGCCTTCAATAAAAAGTCAAAGAGAGAGTCATTCAGAAAGGAGATTTGATTTTAGCTGTCAGGCGACCTATGGTCATGATACATAAAACTAAGGGTAAATTTCAACACAAGTGAAAAAGAACTTTTTATGGTATAGTCTGTCTACTCAAATGGAGCTTACCGCCTATCAAATCCAAATGGCGACACGCTCATAATGTCGATTAATGCAAGTTCTTGAAAAAGTACTATCACTTATCACATTAACACCATTCCTCTAATCAAAAAAGTACTGTACATGGCCACGTTAAAATTAAACCTATGGTCATTAAGACAGATTTGTCTGAATGTCTCTTCTCCTCCAAGAAATCTCTCTCCCCAAGCAGAATCAACTTCATTTTCGCTTATTTAGGGACTCTGGTTGACATCAAGCCGTCGTAACACACGATGTTAAGATTGAAGAGAAGACACAGGCAAAATTTTCAGTTTTAGCCTTGTCACTTTTCTTATTTGGAAGAGTAAGTCATATTTTGAAGTTGAGTAAGCATAAATAGCGATTTTAGGCACTTTTTCCTGATTATTCCTCTGGATTCAAAAGGATGGTGACTGTTCAATATATAATAGTGGCATATCTCTAATCATCCCTTCACCTCTGTCGTTCAGTAAGTCACGATTCGGCCTCGCGATGTCCTCAATTGAGCCAAATTCATGTTCGTGATGTATCTCTGCAAGACTTTTCCAGTGTTTCTAAATTTCATGTCTGAATTCGGTAATCAGTTGCAAACATGAGTTTTGGTTATGACGAACTAAAATGAAGTCCCACGAGAAATCTTGACTTAATCAATAAATTTCCTGCAAGGCTCATGTTTCACGTCATGACTTAAGGACATGCCGAGAACCAGGTGTCACTTCACCAGGAATGTCGACTTACGCGACAAATTCCCTACTAGGTTGGCCCAACTCAAATGGTAGGCAAAGATAAACTAAATTCGTTGATAACTGAGGGTTTATTAAAAATCCTAAGAGACCTGATCTCATTTGAGTCCTCCAGAATCCTCTACCAAGTTTCTCCTATGGAATGGTGGATCTCATTAATGATTTCAAAGTAAGATTAGATTTTTTATTATTTGTTCATGGTTTAAACAATGACGAGAAATTTTATAACTTTCGAATTATGAACACTTCCAGTTGAAGAGAGGACTCTCCATTGATAATCGCATAAATATCTACATGAAGCTTTTTGCAGACTAGTTAATGGGGTTGTGGTGATTGAAGAAGTGGGAAAGGCGTTGATTCTTTTGAATTCTCTTCCTGATAAAGAGTATGAGACCTTCGTCCCAACTTGATCAATGATAGATAAACATTTAACTATAGTGATGTGTCAGCTACTCTTGTAACTATGAAGCGAGAAAGATAAAATTGTAGACAGTCTCCAATGCTAAAATTGTGGCCTATGCTCTCCCTGTCTTGACAAGGCAATCTCATCTACATATAGGGAAGCTGAAATCAGTTCAGAGTTCAAGATGTGAAAAGATGTCATGATGGAAAAAATGAGTTCTATACATAAGAAAGACACTTGAGAAAATAAGGCGATCAGTTATAAGTGGGTATTTGCAAAGAAATAAGGATCTCTTGATGTTGATATTGTATGCTACAAAGCCATATTGGTAACTAAAGGCTACGCGCAATGAGAAGGCATTGACTATAATGACATATTCTCACCAGTTGTGAAGCACTCGTCTATTCAGATTTTACTGGCATCGGTGGAATAGTAAGAGTTGGAGCTTGATCAGCTCGACGTGAAGGCCATCTTTCTCTATGGCGATCTTGAAAAGGAGATCTATATGTCTCAGCCAATGGGGTTTTAGACTGCAGGAAAGGAACATATAGTATGCAAGTTGAAGAAATTGCTTTATGGATTAAAGCAATCACCAAGGCAGCTGTATAAGCATTTTGATAGCTTCATTTTAGAAAAGAGATACATACTAAGCCATTATGACCCATATGTGTGAAATTCACCTTGAGGGAGGTGAATAGGTAATATACTAAAATTATGCAAGTAATAAAAACTAAAACACAATAAAGTAATAATACACAACCCAACCTAAAACTCACAACAAAGAAATGAATACCCTGTGAAAGCTCTGAACTTCTCCTCGTGATTCCTCTTAAATAAGAGTTGAGGTAAACAATTACTTTCTTGATGTGATGAGAATAGATGGATAAAGATTTAAGAATAATTGCAATAAAATAACAAATAAGATATTGCAATTAATATGGAGTATAGAGAAAGCAACTCAGAAAGGGAATCGTAAATAAAGAGAGTTGTTCTCGAGGTTCGAGCCACAGCTCTACGCCCCCGCATTCTCCGTAATGAAGGATTCACTACTTCACAAGAAAGATTACACTTTAAATTGATCCCACAAGATCTCGGAACCACAACTCACTTTCTTCTTTCACTAGATGAACTTTCTCACCAATTAAAGCAACAAAGTGATCTTCTTCAGATCACTAAACCTCACAACAAAAATCCTATAGCTTAATATAGTGAGAGTTTTGAAGCTAAAGGATCCGATGTGAGAAATATAGTAGAGAATAGGAAATAAGTGCACAAAAACTTTTCAGAGAGTGGTATTGATTTTCCTTCTCAAAACTAATAATAAATACTAAGAAAATAATCATATTTATAGGTTTTCAAAATAAAGCTGTTTAGAAAAACTGAATAAGATATGTTTATAATAAAACACGTTTTAAATACTAGGTCACTACATACAAGGTCAAAACAGTGAACGGTCGCCTACTGATTTTGACAGTCTAATGGGACTGTCGGCAGTACTAGGTGTACTGCTTCACAAACAGACTATAAAACACTTCTGCTATTGACAGTTTAATGGTGTTATCGACAGTTCAAACTGATGCATATAGTATTAGTTATCGACAGTTGACTTCAACTGTCGATAGAGACTCATGTTTTTGAAAGCCTTGCTCTCAGTAAAAGCCTATCGACAGTTCTCTGAAAAGAAGCCATCGACAGCCCTTGGGAAACCCTATCGACAGTCTAAGTAAAAACACTGTTGACAGTTATGTTAATAGTTTTGTTCATCAGAGCTCTGGAAACACCTATCGACAGTTCTTTTTTGGAGCTGTCGACAGCCCAACCTGTCTTTTGTAAAAATTTGAAGAAACACAAGTTTTGTTAAATATAAAATACTTTTTAAAAGAATGTAAATCCATGTAAGTATGAGTGTGTGTGTGTGATTCCATTGAGCTCTTCTCTCTATACTAAACTTTAATATGCTATTGTTTACAAAAGTATAACCTTTATACCATACAACATTTCATCTTCATACAACTGAGAATATCTTCAACTTTGATACTGTATTGTATCTTGAAGATGAATCAACTCATAGAGAACCTGAAAACTAACAAAACATTGAAACACATTGATTAGTTCTCATATATATATATATATATATATATATATATATATATATATATATATATATATATATATATATATATATATATATATTCAAAAGTAGAGAATCATCAAATATAGAGCAATTGCACCCTTGGGCCAACAGTGTGTTTTACAGTAAGCTACCGAGTGGAGAGTACATTTATCTACGGTTGTATGTGAACGATATGCTCATCGCTTCCAAGAGCAAATCTGCAATTGACAAACTAAAAAAGGACTTATCTTTCGAGTTTGAAATGAAGGATCTAGGTGAAGCGAAAAAGGTGTTAGGGATGGAGATTGAGCAAGACTGGAAAGGTGGCAAAGTTAGCTTGACGCAAAAGTGGTATTTGAAAAGAGTACTTAAGAAATTCAACATAAACAGCGATACGACGTCTGTAAGTACATCATTGGCTTCTCATTTCAAATTAAAATCTGCTACATCTCTTACTTCTATTGAAGAGCGTGAGTACATGACTCACATACCCTATGCTAGCGTTATTAGTAGTTTAGTGTATGCAATAGTGTGTACTAGGCCCGATCTGTCACAAGTTTCTCAATGGTTAGCGGAAATATGCATGATCCCGATAGGGGTCATTGGGAGGCGATGAAGTGAATTCTATAGTACATCAAAGGCACCATAGATATTGATTTGGTATTTAAGAAAGATGTTACAAGTAAGCAGTAGTGTATCAGACATATTGATTCTGATCATGTATGAGACCTCGACAGATGCCGGTTTACAACGAGATATGTGTTCACATTATCCCATGCACCGATGAGCTAGCGCTCTACTCTACAGTCTACTATCATATTGGCGACTGTGGTAGCCGAATATATGTCCATAACAGAGGCTATGAAGGAGGCAATTTGACTTCAAGGGTTGCTTGACTTGGAGATCGATCAGAACTCTTGAAGATCAACAGTAATAAAATGAGTGCTATTTATTTGGCAAAGAACCAGGTGTATCATGCAAAGATGAAGCACATCATGTTAGGTTTCACTTTGTTCAGGAGATTCTTGATGGGGAGTGACATCGAGTTACAAAAGATTTTCACGAAAAAAAGTCCCGCTAGTATGCTTACCAAGGTTGTTTTGAGAGTGAAATTTGCACGTTACAATGAGTTACTCCATATCCTTCCAGTTGCTTGAGCTCGGTGGGTCTCATTTGGATGAACTACGGACGGATTGATTCCCTAGGCAAGGGATACATAGGCATCCACATTGGTGAAACCCGATTGAGTCGACATGGTGCTATATTATGTTCGGCTTAGATTTAAGAAATCTTCACCGAAGTGGAGAATTCTGAGGAGAGAGTGTAAAATCTTGTTAGTAGAGGTATTTAACTCATTGGAGAAGATAGCATAGAGATCAGAGTTCAATGGTGTAAGGCAGAAGACCGGACGTAGCTGAATACAGAGGGCTGGTCGATCGGCCTGTCGACCAGCCATGCACAGAGCATGCACGGGGAAAAAAAGTAGATGTCGACTGTTCAGTCGACTGCCTAAGAGGAGCTGGTTAGCAAAAGTAGGCATGGTTTATCGACCAGAACGTCCAAATTGGCTCTGCACAGAGCACGATCGACTGCCCGGTCGATCGTACAGAACGTATTTTTGACATTGTACAGAGTGCAACCGACTACCTGATCGACTGTATGTCGAGTCTGGGCAGTTTTCTTTTAGAATTCTGAATTTGTTTTTGATCTGTTTTCAGATTCATTGATTTCCTTTTCTTCAAAAATTCTCTAGCTATATAAAGAGGGGTATTGTCCCCAATATTTATTTCCTGTAATTGATTGATTAGTAAGATCTCTCTTCGCTTCTGCCCCTAAGATGTAGGCAATTGCTAAACCTCGTTAAATTTGTGTGTTCTCACTTTCTTTCTTTTTGCTTGTTCGTACAATTGACGACTATTCTCTGACGTGCCGCTGTTCTCTGTTGCTTGGATTTCAAGAATTCGATCATCAATGTGATGGTCATCTCACATGTTAAGTTATGATATGGAGGAATATTCCCCTAATAAAATATTGGAGTGTCAGTGATTGCACACATTTATTACATTATTCATTGTTACATTTTCACATTTATCATGTAATAAATCTGCTAAATTCCTTGTCTTACATGTCTATTTTGCAGAAGATAATCATGGGAAAAAAGACGATAAAATCAAATAAATATCAGTTAAATTCAGTTTTAACTAGATCTATTTGGTTAGAGGAGGATGATCCTAAATTCAGTTGGTTAAACTCAGTTTTTGGTGAATCAAGTGGTTAAAGCTAAAGATCAACTGATGATAACGTTAAATACAGTGTCAAATCCAAAGGAATAAATGGATAGAGAGAAGATCAATGGATGAGATGAAGCAATTTTGACTCAGATTTTGACTAGATACATTTTAGTATTTAAATCATAACTTTCACTACTGAAACTCACATCTGATGATTAAAGAAGATCCAGAAAGAAGACTTAAGTTAATCACTATTTCTAATTCTATCATTTGATAAGTTATATTCAGTAATCAATACGCCAACAAGCTGTAGATCAGAACTGAATATCCATATCAAATCAAGTTTGGAGATAAAGCGAGGATTCAAATTCAGAAATAGTCAGCTCCCCTTATCTTTAGACTCATTTCTTTATCCAATTCTATCCTATAAATACCCCACACATCAGAGGCAGAAGGGTGACCATACAGAGATAGATTTTAGGCCAGTTTTTTATTCTTTTTAGTGTAGGTTTTTATTTTCTTTTTGTGTAATTTTTATTTCTTTGTAAGGATAGATTAGACTGAGATTCATATAAGTAAGAGAGAGGCTTATGTTGAGAGTGACACCGATGTACCCTCCTCCTTTCTTTAATTATTTCTACAAGTAATCAAAAGTAACATCTTTATGTTTTTCTTGTTTATATGTTCTTCTTCTATTTCTACTTTTCTTCTTTTGGTTTTGATAAATATCTAAGTGAATCTAGAAGCATCAGTATAGTCATGTTTGTGTGAGTGCCAACGATATTTCATGATGATGTTCTCCTCCTCAAGATTTTGTATCATTTAATTCTTGTTCGCCTTGATGATGTAATGCGAATGTGGACTGAGCTCAATCTTATGGGTCTTTCTTTAGTTTAGATCACCAACACCATCAACACCTAACTCTTTTATCACTCTTTTCAATTTCTTTATATATATCCATTTTCTAATTTCTCACCTTCTCAATCTACCACCTTCTTTCTAACTTAATTGTAACTCCATTTTTCCTTTTCTTTTAAAGAACTAAAAGAACATCTTTAACCATATTTTGTAACTTAAAAGAGAACTTATTAAAAAAGCTTCCATCGCTAGTCCCTCCTTATGGATCACGACCCGCATAGTCACTTACTATTGTGGTAGTATTGAGTACTTATACTCTTTATTCATAATCTAAAATTTTGTATTCTTGGGTGCAGGTAAAAACCTCAATCAAATTTTGGCGCCGTTGCCGGGTAGGGGCGGTAAGTTATTCTCTTTTTAGATTTATATTTTTGATTAACTTTCTTCTTTGTTATTGGTGTACGGGTTTAACAAGGAAATTTTTGCTGCAGTGGACATATAAGTGGCAGTGGACTCTACTCTAGAAAGCAGAGCCCACAAGCCCTCAGATTTGCTACATTCCAATGGTAATCTGAGTGAACTACTAACCTATAGTTTTACAAGTTGACTAAATTGCAAATTCTGTAGCTATTTATTTCTTTATTTGTCTCACTGTACATATTTTCTAACCTCAATTGTAAAATAATTTCTTTTAAATGCTAAAAAGGGTTTAGACTTTGCATTTAGGCACGTGTCTAATTCGTTTACATTTTACATTACTGTTGAAGAGTGCAGGAGCAAAAGGTACGTATGCATAGCATATAGTTTAGGAAATATTCTTAGTGATATTTGCTTGTGAATGTTACTTTTTTATATCTTGCACACTTCGCACTAAATTGATTTAAGGGCTTATCCTATAAACAAGATAAGGTGGGGAAGTCATTACCTTCACTTAGCCCACAAATCATCTCCTCACTCACTAACCAGCCTAACTAAAACTGAGTAGACGTTGGCCCTAGGGACATCTCTGACTCATATAGGAGACTGACCTAAGGGGAAAGTTGATTTGAATTTGACTCTTGCCAAATCGGTGTCTAAGGTTGGGGATTGAGGGGCGAAACCCCGAAGGTTGGTGGTTTGATATAATTAGGCCTGTTGCTTAGGCATAGATACCTCCCACCGATCTTACCCCTACCTGGTCGATTAACTTGTGGTCAGATTCGGTAATATACCTCCCGTGGACAGTCTAACCAGTTAGGAGTCATCTAGGTCTAAGGTCTATCATAACTTAGGTTAGATTTTTCTTTTTATTTGTTTGCTTATTTGTTTGTTCTACCATAACTTAGGTTAGATTTTTCTTTTTATTTGTTTACTTATTTGTTTGTTTTTTCTTTGTTTGTGTTTGACATTTCTTGTGTGATATGCTTATAATGACAATTTTTTCAATATTAATAGTAATCTATATTACATCCCGACTTCTTTTTCAGATATTACCAGCCCGGCATATCATAACTTTAACCAACATAGTGTGCCAGATTGGTCTTATCTGAATCAATACAACCCATGCCCCGAATCTTATGACCATAATTACTAAATTAATTCCAACTCTTCATAGAGTCAATAAGGATTTACCTCCCCCGAGTCCAATTTTCAACCAACTTGTCCTCCTTATCCACCCTGTTCACAATTTTCACAGTATTCATTCTTCGATTTTACTTCCTATACTCTTTTTCTAGACCAACCCATTGAAGAAAAATTCAAACTAGAAAAGAGTATATAAGCCATGCAAGAGGCCGAACGAAAATTTTAGGCCTCACCAATTCCATAATATTTTCAAGATTCATACTCAGTTCCACTAGTTCAAAATAGAAAACCATCAATCTTAGAAATCAGTATGCGTAAGTCAAGCAACAATCACAAAATCTGATGGATTCACGAGTTCACCATAAATTCCAAAATAAAACTTCATCTTTTTACGTCCAATCGCAACAAAATGATGAACCAATCGACTATGAAAAGCTGCTTGAAGCCATGACTCAGGCTCAAATCACTTATAGTCATGACATAGATATAATGGTCAAAACTCTTCATTCTTACCCTTTGACCATTCCTGATGGCTCTAATCATTCTGTTAGAGCCAAAGAATTATGTTGTTTTGGAAAACAAGATTCCATTTCAGCACACCCATTTGAACTTGCCCAAAGTCCAAGTGTTGAAAACCACATTGACATTTTGGCAAGTTATCCCTTTTCTGAAATTGAACTTGAGAATGAATATGATCTTGAACCTCAACTTGGTAATTCAATTCTGCTTCCTGATTCAATAATAACTCCGGTGTCTTTACCTGATTTTAATCCTTCCCCAGAGTCCATATTGGATCCTGTGCCTGTCCATCGGGAAATTGAATCACCAATCTTTTATGATCATCATATTGAACTTGACCAATTTCATACTTTTGAAAGTCCTATTAATAAATTGGCAAGTTCTCATTTTTTTGAACTCAATGAGGAATGTGACCTTGAGTCTCAAATTTGTGATCCAGTTCTAGACCAACCCATTAAAGAAAAATTCGAACTAGAAAAGAGTATAGAAGCCCTGTAGGAGGCCGAACGAAAATTTCAGGCCTCCCCAATTCCACAATATCCCAAGATTCATACTCAGTTTCACCAGCTCAAAATAGAAAACCATCAATTTTGAAAATGAGTATGCATGAGTCTGAGCAACAATCACAAAATCTGATGGACTCTTTTTACAACAAATTCCAAAACAAAACTTAAGTCCAATCGTAACAAAATGATGAACCAATCGACTATGAAAAGCTGCTTGAAGTCATGACTCAGGCTAAAATCACTCGTAATCATGACATAGATATAATGGTCAAAACTCTCCATTCTCAACCTTTGACCATTCCTGATGTCTCTAACCATTCTGTTAGAGCTAAAGAATCATGTTGTTTTAGAAAACAAGATTCTATTTTAGCACACCCATTTGATCTTACCCAAACTCTAAATGAAAATCACATTGACATTTTGGCAAGTTATCCATTTCCTGAAATTGAACTTGAGAATGAATATGATCCTGAACATCAACTTGGTAATTCAATTCTATTTCCTGATTCAATAATGACTCTGGTGTCTTCACCTGACTTCAATCCTTTTCCAGAGTCCATATTGGATCCTGTACCTGTCTATCAGGAAATTGAATCATCAATCTTTTATGATCATCATATTGAACTTAACCAATTTTATAATTTTGAAAGTCCTATTGACAAACTGGCATGTTCTCATTTTTATGAAATTGAACTCAATGAGAAATGTGACCTTGAGTCTCAAATTTGTGATCCAGTTCAAATTTCTGAATCAATATTGACTCCTATTTTGCTACCTGATCTGAGCAATATTTTAGAGTCAGTTTTGATTTCCATACCTGTCATTCTTGAACTTGAATCACCAATCTTAGAAAGTCACATTCCATTATGGGGAAATGAATGTGGACTTGAGTATTAACTTCTTGATTTGGACCGACTTTCTGAACCAATCTCGACTCCTGAGCCTTTACTTGACTTAAGTCACTTTCCTGAGTCGGTATTATTTCATGTACTTTCTAAGTCCAAGTAAATTATTCCATCTTTTCATACTCCATTTTGGGCAGAAGTGTTGATAATAATGACTCAGAAATTAGTTTGAAAGTTTGAAAATGAGATGAGGTAAAATTCTTAATAAAAATCATTCATATATACATTATTTTAGTGGGTTATATTAGAGAGGTTTCTGGTGGGTTCCTCTGAACTCCACGCAAATTAGATTGGGCCACATTTCGTGGACCAATCAGACCACCACTAGAACCATCACCTTAAGGTAATATTTTTCTTTCCTTTCTTCTTTTTCATGCATCTATGCATTAATTCATACGTTGAGGACAATGCATGAGATAAATGTGGGGGAGGGTTCTAACATAACTTAGGTTTTCTTTTTATTATTATTAAAAAAAATTTAACATTTTCTTTACTTTTAAAAACTTTTTGAAAATAGAAACAATATTTTGATATATTTTTTGTAAGAAATTAAGTCAACTTTAAGGAATAGGAGAATCATAATTAGGATTTCTTATACTTGGTCAAAACAAGATTATTTGTTTGATTTCTAAGGTTAGGAAGAAAATTTGTGAAAGTAATTTAGTCTTGATTTTTACCTTGATAATATATGCATGCTTTATACACTTACACACTTAGGGTTCAAAAACAAAAATTCTTATGTCTTATTATTAAAAAAAAAGAAAAGAAATGTATATATATAAAAATTCTCTTATTAAGTTGGGTATTTGTGCCTCATAAAGCATAAGTATTCATGCCTAAAGGCTGTTCATATAATAAAATCCTTAGTTTTGTGGCCTTATTTGCTCGAGTTCTTATGTCCTCAGGGTGTCATCTCACCTGGTGCCCTAAGACCGTTTGGTTTGGGAGTCACCGATTAAAGGCTCGTTACATGGGCAAAATAGAAAGCCTAATAGAATTAATGAATATTATCACCAAAAATAATAAATAAATAAATAAATAAGGCATAAGAGTTAGAGTTAAAGAACCCTTAGTCAAAATTTCACGGTCACAAAAATGCATATGACTTAAGGTAAAGTAATAGACTAGATGAGAAGTATAATTTGACTCCTTACTTTGATTAATAACAAGTTTTTAAATAGAGACTAAGTTTAGTATTGAAAAATTCAGTTTTCCTATAACTTATAGATTACTTGAACTCTTACAATAATATTTCAAATATTTTTCTCTTTTAAAATGTGTTTCCAAAATACTAACATTTTTCTCTTTCTTTATGAATTTTGTTGGTGCAATCCATTGAAAACCCTCATAAGACAAAACTCGTCCTCTAGAGAAAACCTAGAGTTTTAACGGCTTGTTGCAAATGCTCAGTGCAATCGCGTGACCCGCGAAAGTGGTTTAATAATTTTTGGTTTAGTTTTGTTGTTTTGCTCGAGGACGATCAAAAGATAGATGTGGGGGTGTGATTGCACACATTTATTGCATTATTCTTTATTACATTTTCACATTTATCATGTAATAAATCTGCTAAATTCTTTATCTTAAATGTCTATTTTGCAGAAGATAATCATGGGGATAAAGAGGATAAAATCAAATAAATATCAGTTAAATTCAGATTTAACTAGATCTATTTGGTTAAAGGAGGATGATCCCAAATCCAGTTGGTTAAATTCAGTTTTTGGTGAATCTAGTAGTTAAAGCTAAGATTAACCGAGGATAACGTCAAATACAGAGTCCAAATTCAAAGGGATAAATGGATAGAGAGAAGATCAACGGATAAAATGAAGCAATTTTTACTCGCATTCTGACTGGATATATTTTAGTATTTGAATCATAAGTTTCGCTACTAAAACTCAAATCTGATGATTCAACATGATTCAGAAAGACGACTTAAAGGGGTACAACTCTTAAGTTGATCACTATTTCTAATTCTGTCATTTGATAAGTTATATTCAGTAATCAATACGTCAACAAGCTATAAATCAGAACTAAATATCCACATCAAATCAAGTTTGAAAATAAGGGGAGGATTTAAATTTAGAAATAGTTAGCTCTCCTTATCTTTAGACTCATTTTCTTATCTATTTCTATCCTATAAATATCCTACACATCAGAGATAGAAGGGTGACCATGTAGAGATAGATTTTAGGCCAATTTTTTATTCTTTTAGTGTAAGTTTTTATTTTCTTTTTATGTAATTTTTATTTCTTTGTAAGTATAGGTTAGACTGAGATTCATGTAAGTAAGAGAAAGAAGTTTATGTTGAGAGTGACACCGATGTACCCTCCTCCTTTCTTTTATCGTTTCTACAAGTAATCAAAGGTAATATCTTTATGTTTTTCTTGTTTATATGTTCTTCTTCTATTTCTACTTTTCCTCTTTTAGTTTTGATAAATATCTAAGTGAATTTAGAAGCATCAGTAGCCATGTTTGTGTGAGTGCCAATGATATTTCATGATGATATTCTCCTCCTCAAGATTCTGCATCATTTTATTCTTTTTCGTCTTGATGATGTAATGCGAATGTGGATTGAGCTCGATCTTATGGGTTATGTTTTAATCGCCTCCGAAGTAAAGTAAAACATGCAAGGGTTTCAAGTAAGTCATCAATCAGAGGAGGTAAGTATTTCTTTAATCTTTTCTTTTTTTCTTTTGATTATTTAGTTTAGATCACCAGCACCATCAACACCCAACTCTTTTATAACTCTTTTTAATTTCTTTGTATATATCCATTTTCTAATTTCTCACCTTCTCAATCTACCACCTTCTTCCTAACTTAATTGTAACTCCATTTTTCCTTTTCTTTAAAGAACTAAAAGAACATCTTTATCCATATTTTTGTAACTTAAAAGAGAACTTATTAAAAAAGCTTCCATCGCTAGTCCCTCCTTGTAGATCTCGACCCGCATAGTCACTTGCTATTGCGGTAGTATTGAGTACTTGCACTCTTTATTCTAAATCTGAAATTCTGTATTCTTGGGTGCAGGTAAAAACCTCAATCAATCAGCACAGACGGGTACAACACGTATGTCCATTCTTGATGAACACTTTAAATGTGTAAACTTTTTGTCACATAAAAATATATATTATGTGATGTATGCTCATTTTTGACAAAAACGAATGATTCATAGTTCATTTTATAATTTTGGTTCTTAAGTTATATTGTGAACAACCATATAAATACAGTTATATGAGTTAAAATATACATCTCTACACACATTTAAACATTTCTTTATATTTGGATTTTACAATATTTCTATATGTGATGTAGGGAGCAAGGCAATGGTAGCAACAAGATTCTCATTAGTCGACTAACCATCTCAGTAGTCGACTAATTTGGTTCAACAGAGAGTTGATAAATTTTGGGCTTGTTCATTAGTCGACTGATGAAAGCCATTAGTTGAATAACTATGTCACCTACCTCTGTATCAGAAAATTCAATTATTTTTAGGAGTTTGTTTTTTAGTTCAATTTTCCAAATTGTTTTTTTTTTATTTTTATTTTCCTACTTAGGATAGACTTCTATTTGTAAAGCTTATTTAAGGCTCTTGTATCTTTGTTTATGGGATAATCTATCAAACTTTTGGTCAAAAGAATTGAGTTTCTCTTTGCTCGTGGATTCGAATTGTGCTCACAGATTCTAGTTGTTTTAGCTTTGCTGGTGGATTCGAGTCTTTTATCCTACCTAAAGATATCCTTTAAGATTCATTGGCACTAAAATGATATGTAGCCGGCATTGTTCGCTTCCTTGTCTGCATCAAGTGGTATTAGAGTTTTGGCTAATTTTCGATAATGGAAGGAGACGACGATGAATTGTAAAGCCTTTTCACAAAGGGGACACAGTTTAAGGGAGGATCAGCGTTCTTGAATCAACTATGGAGTATGGTTCAAGAACTCAAGAGATTGTCCCTCAAGATAGATGATCAAGATCTAACCGATGGTACATGCTGATGGTACATACTGAAGGTAATCTCCACCCCACCAACCTCCACCACATCTTCCTCCACCGCACCAACCTCCACCAAATCAACCACCACTACATCAACCTTTACAAAATCAATCTCAACCACATCAACCTCTACCATATCAACCACCACCAAAGCATCCTCTATGTAATTTTCAATATGATTATCTTTTCAATAAGGAAGAACTGAACAACCTCTTTTATCAAAGACGACTTCGAAAATGAAGCATATGATGGAGGATGGCTTATGAGCAAGGCCAAAGGTGGATGGTGAATCCTAATCCTTATAGGAGAGAAGGATTTTCTTTTCCTAATCATGATAGGAGAAGAAATTACTCAAGTCTTAATGAATATAGGATGAAGATCGAGATTCCTTCTTTTAATGAAAACATTGATATCGAATCCTTCTTAGACTATGTCTATAAAGCGGAGGATTTTTTGATATGGATTACATTCCTGAGGAGAAGCATGTCAAGTTCATGGTATACAAGCTCAAAAAAGGAGCACCCATATGGTGGGACCAATTATAAATCACAAGGAGACACCAAGATAAATCACCCGTAATGACATGGACACATGAAGCAACTCCTATAAGGTAGATTTCTTCCATCCGATTATTAACAAATTCTTTATAATCAATTTGAACACAGCTAACAAGATACAAGAATGTTGTGGCGCATACAGAGGAGTTCTTACGTCTCTCACCATGATGAAATCTATTCATGACAGAAGAACAACAAGCAATAAAGTACACCAGCAGTTTAAAGTATCCCATCAAGAATGCGTGATCTTTCATGATGTGTTCTCCATTGACAAAGCTCATAACAGGGAGATGACGATCGAGAGACTACACAACAGAGCTCCACCTTTCAAACATCCGATGTTCATTTAAGAGCCATCAAGTGGTGAAGGGTTTCAGTTGAGTTTCACGACAGATGACAACCACTTACCCAACAGACGATCAAAGCCCCTGTGTTAGCATGGACAACAATACCCACCATAACTGTAAAGGGCATAGAAAATCCTACACCAAAGCCTAATATTGGCAAGTGATACAGGTGTAGAGAGGCTGGACACAAGTCCAATGAATACCCTAAGAGGAAGTGAGTCAACATGGCGGATTACAGAGATGACGAAGGAATCGTGATTGAGGAAGCAAGTGATTCTGATTTTGCTGAAGAGCATGAGGATCCTGTAGCTTGTGTTGTTCAGAGATCGTTATGCAACAAAAGGCACCCGACATTACACAGTAAGATCAAATCCTTTATTCAAGGTATTCGAACAAGAATAAGAAATGCAACCTCATCATTGACAATGAAAGCTGTGAGAACATCATGTCGAGAGCACTTATAGATCATTTGAAGGTAGAGATGAATCCACATGCTCTTGGTTGGATCAAGAAGGGACTTTCTATCAAGGTAACAGATTTATGTCATGTTTCTATTTAGTAAATTCTATAAAGATTTCATTGCTTGTGATGTCGTCGATATTGACAAGTGTCATATTCTTTTGGGAGACCATAGCAACATGATATTGAAACACCCACAAAGGTAAACAGAACATCTATATATTCACTTAGAAGGTTAAAAGAGTTGCCATGAAGCCAAGTCCACCTATTCTAGAGCCTATAAAAGAAAGGAGCCTAAACTCGTATCAATATGCAATCGAAATGTATTTTTTTGAAATCGAAGAAAATAGAGTAGAGCTTTACTCTAATGGTCAAGAAGAGACTGTTTCCTCTATTGAGATTTTCAAGGAGATGAGACCACTATTGGAAGAGTTTAAACCACCGTGGCACCATAGTGCATCTATTTTTCATGGTTTCAAAGATCCTTTCATGCGGGAGGAGAGTGCTAGAGATGAAAGTTTTCAAGTCTTCAACTTCATATCACCTTTGGCACGTGGGTGCAACAAAAGCATGATCCATCATTGAGCTACAGGAATTATGATGAAGATCTTCAATGCAGATCAAGATTTTGGGATCACACTTTTCCTCAAGCAGAGTTTACTAGAGATGGCATAGTTCATGATTTAATTGATAGAAACTCGAGGACGAGTTGTTTTGAAGAGGGAGGGACTGATTTAGGAAGCCAATGCAGCGTCAGCAAAAGATTCGCATTAGTCAACTAATCATCAAGATTAGTCAACTAACCATCTTAGTAGTCGACTAATCTAATCTCAGTAATCGACTAATTTGGTTCAACAACGAGTTGGTATTTTTTGGCTTGTTTATTAGTCGACTAATAAAGCCATTAGTCGACTAATGAGTCGAGTAACTATGTCACCGACCTCTGCATCAGAAAATCTGATTATGTTTAGGAGTTTATTATCTTGTCCAATTTGGATTCCAAAATTGCTTCATTTTTATTTCTTTATTTTTAGTTTTCTAGTTATATTAGATTTCTATTTGTAAAGCCTATTTAAGACTCTTGTATCTTTATTTTTAGGATAATCTATCAAACTTTAATCAATAGAATCGAGTTTCTCTTTGCTTGTGGATTCGAGTTGTGCTCGTGGATTTGTGTTGTTTACCTTTTGCTCATGAATTCGAGTGCTTTATCCTACCTAAAAATATTCTTTAGAGTTCGTTAGCATTAAAATGATATCTAACCGGTGTTGTTTGCTTCCTTGTCTGCGTAAGTGGGACATCCGGTGTCTACATCTGTGAATCACAAGAGCAAAAGAAAATATTATCTTTACTACAAATTTAAGCACATGATCTTACATTCATTAATAAATAATATTTTTTCATTTCCACCAAGATTTTAGTTAATATCACAAGCATTTGTAGTGCTATTTATGTAGCATATGGGAGAAGCTATTGCCAAACATTACCCTTATATTTCCATTCTTTTTAAGGCTTCCAACTGTATCATTTTGAAGACCATACCATGACCAATTGAACGGTGGAGCCCACCTCGAAAATTGTCATCAATGAAGTTTGCTGGATTATTGGGGTGGATGTGAATGCAAACCCTGAAGAGAAATAATGAATAACCTTAAATTTCCAACGATAAACCCAGAAATTTGTTTAACAATTTCTAGCGATTTCTAAATGCATTTTTTTTTTGATAATTTTTAGTTATTTCTACCTGCATTTCAGTCAAAATTCGGAGAAACTCTTAGCATTTTTCATTTGTTTGGATGAAGAACACCCATTAGTATTCAATATTTGGAAAAGAAAAAAATATTGTGATTTGAAGTGAACTTTTAGTTTCCAATGCTAAAAGGCCTTCCTTTACTGGGTATGATAAAGTGAAAAGTAGGGATTTTGATCACGAAAACGCTCAAAAGTTTCATATTTTGGAGATTCAGCACTTTTAGCTCCAATACTAAATTATATTAAAAAAGAGAGATCTTTAGTAAAATATTGAGCATTTTTAGGCTTTTTTTGAGAGCAAAAGGAGATGTCTGGCGTATTTTTTATTTATGGGATTTAATATTTAGCAAAACTTAGTGAAAATTAAATGTTTTCTTTTTTTTTTTTCATTTCTCGTATTACTCACTAACACTCACTAAAATAACAAAAGATTGAAGGAAGTAATACTAATACGATTTGGGGTCTTGAGAGATCACAGCTTCGTCCATAGAAGGGGGAGAGATTTGTGTCGGGTTGTTGCCTTGTCTCAACATGGATTATTATGTTAGCGCCCAAAAGGTTTGATCCAAAATTCCAAAAGCAGTTAGGGTTTTAGTTGAGCAAACAAATTTCGACAAAGATTTATTTAGCATACTACAACGTATCAATCACAATACAATAGCGACCGAATGCTTTTTGGATCAGGTCCGGGTTAAGACAGAACGAGACCCGAACCCGAAATCTCTTCGGACTCCTATTCAACGAACTCTGTTACTCTGGCCACTCCGACCTCTGCTGGGATTAGGAACCCTACTCCTAAATCTTCACTAGTTAATCCACGAAGTTTCTATATATATATATTAATCCTTCTCTTTGTAATTCTTCATCGAAATAATTTGATAGTTTAGCTTGTAGCCACCATCAATCATGCCACTGTCCCACAAGGAGGTGGTTTATGTCTATGTACTCGTCCCCGTCTGCTTGGTAATCATCTTGCATGTCATCAACTGTTGCACAAGACTATTCGCTGCCGCCGCCGATGCTCGTGCAGCTCCTGATCCTACTGCTGATGGCGATGCTGCTGATTCTGTTGTCGTCGATGTTGTTGGGCTGCAACGAAAACAAATTGAGATTCGTCGGCTGAAACTGCAGGAGACGATTCCTTTGGATACCGTAAAAGAGAACGATTCGAGTACGGGTAAAGGGAGCAGCGAGTGCGCAATCTGTCTGAAGGAGTTTGAGGCTGGAGAGGAGGTGAGGGTGCTGCCCAGATGCGGCCACAGGTATCACAGGGCCTGCATTGACGAATGGCTGCTGGACTACACCTCCAAGGAGTGCCCAACTTGTCGAGCCTAGGGGTGAGCAGAGTTCGGTTATAACCGAAATAACCGACAAAAAACCGAAACCGAACCCGAACCGAACCGAACATTCTAGTTCGGTTCGGTTTCGGTTTTGTATTTCAAAACCGAACTCGACCGAACCGAACTGAATCTCTCACCCTATATATCACCCCACCCAATTCAATAATGAATCATATAGTTCATAACAAAAAATGGTGAAAATTTATCTCATTACTTCTAACAATACCATCTTTTTTATGTTGAATATGTGAAAGTTATGTTAGTACACCATCACAATTAAGAATAATATTTATATTAATATAGTTCTTTTTTTCATTCTTGCCATTAAAAATTAGTAATAATTATGTGAGTTTTGATATAAGGGCCCAAATATAGCGTAAAAGTTTTAGAATATGAAACTTTTAATTCACATTAAGGTTAAAGTCTTTTTCTTATTTCTAATTTAGTATTGAATATTTGAGATTAGAATATTAAAGGATGATAATATAATGGTGATTAAAAAATGTAAGAAATGATGGAAAAATATTGGCCTAACCGAAAAAAACCGAAAAACCGAACCGAACTGAGTCAGTTCGGTTCGGTTCGGTTGCTAAGTCTAATCGGTTTGGTTCGGTTTTACAAAAATTAGTAAAAACCGAACCGAACCGACCGATGCTCACCCCTAGTCGAGCCATTGTATGCCCGGTCGCAGACATATCAGTCTGAACAACTTTGTGGAGTAGAACTTGAGATTTGTAGCAGAATTTTGATTTTGATGTAGTCTTTTGAAAGTTTAAGTAGTGGATTTAGAAATACTATTTCTTTTTCGAGTTGTTGCTTGGAATGTATTAATATTTCAAAAAATTTGTGTTTATATTCAAAAAGTCTGTTCCTGTTGATCGAAATAGGTTGAGCAAAACAATGGTGTTTTTTCCTCAACAGGGTTCAGATTCCATATACGCATAATAAACAGATGAAGTAGAAATCAATCAGAAACATAACAGGCTGTTACTTCTGAATGTGAACAGAAACACAGTGTGTATGCTACTTCTCCTTCGAAATAACTGTTGTTTAGTATGATCATGCTGTATGGTATACTACAACTTTCATGCTGGTACTCAAGATTACATTTGAATTCAGGACATGTTAATTGTGTTACATGCAAGTATAGATCTAATAACTAATCAATGTCATATACAGTAATATTTATGAACATATATATTTCAATATAACCCTGTAAAAAGAACATTAGTTCAATTGTACAACAATTGGAGTGAGCTACGCATGTAGCGAATCTCCTTAAGACAATTACGTCCCCCGCTACGGTGCTAACGGGTTACTGGACGTTGATCTCCCAAGATACAACACTCATTTCCGGTATTTAGATAGCATAACCAAATCACCGTATAGCCGAGCCATAATTAATCAGTACCTTCACAAGGAATTCAATGCAGTTAGAGAAAGATAAATTTCAGGGAGAATATTTATCTTAAATTTGGAGGATTATTCACTGTAGAAAAAGGAAGAAAGGGAGAATTTATGTTTTAGGATGACACAAATTCAGACAATAATTCTGTATCTCAGACTCTGTTGAATTTCCTGCACTTCTTTCAGACAAAATCTTTTAAATAGATTTTTTTTCTTCAAAAATCTGAGAGGAAAAGGGAGAAGGTTTTTCGTTGTGTGTTTAGAATGACTGACGGGAGCGCTTTTTATAGCGCTCCCAAAAGTCCTGTTGGAGGGAACGATGCTTCGGCTCTGACAACCGTCGAGTAACCGCCCGCTTCTGAAAACGGGTATGTATCGGGTTCGGGCGGGTCGGATGATCGTACCCAAACAAGTGTGACCCGGTTCAAAAATGTACAGGGAGGAAAGTTGAAAGTATATTGCAAAATTTTCTCGAAACAATGAAAAGTTATAACAACTCAAATTCCAACTACAATATAGAGAAGACACTAAAGCTTAGATCCCCTCTTTGTTTAAGGCAGGATTCTTTACGTAGTGGTTGAAAGTGATTTTTGTTTTTCGTTGACCGAGTGAACGTCAAGCTCTTCTGGAACTTTTCTCTTAGGATCACAGATGGAGTAGCACAACTTCTATTCGATGAAATCTCAGAGAGACTTAAGCAATATTTGAACTTAGCAAGTTGGTGAAGAGTTGAACTCTTTATAAATCTCTCTTGGCTGAAAATTCTGACCCCTTTTCAATAGCAAAATGAGCTATTTATAGGGATTCTAGGGGTAAAATTGTCCCCTAAAAGGCAGCACTTGATCCAGTAATGAGGGTAGTTGTAACTAAGACGTATGACTTCTCTCCTATTGGAACGCGGGTCTTGAGCTCTGCGTTTAGCCATTGAGGTAACACTAGACACGGATCTTGAACTTCACATTTTGGGCATCGTGGTAGTGTTGAAACGCGAGCCTCCCTTATTGACGTCGTATTAGACGCGTGCCTCGAGCTTCGCGTTTGAAACGCGGGCTTCAAGCTTTGACGTGGGCTTCAAGCTTTGTGCCTGAGCACTGAAATGGTACTGAGACACGGGCTTTGAGCTTTGCGTCTTGGCATTGCAATGGTGTTGAGATGCGGGCTTCGAGCCCTGCGTTTTGCCTTTGCACTAGTGGCATTGATTAGCCTCGCATCTGAAACCTGGACTCTGTTATCTGATGACTTGTCTTCAGTGATTTTTAGACAGTCTACAGAACCCCGTCCAGTTTTTGAAACTCCATAGTTGACTGGGACGGGTTTCGAAACACTTTGGACTTTTCTTTTGGCAGCAAGCTCTCATGACTGGACTGGCAATCTCCTGAGATACCTTGAGCTTGATCTTGTCTGAATTTTGGTCTTCATGAGTGTACTATTAAACTCTTTGAAGCCACCAGAGATGATCGTTGTGAGTGTCCAGATATGCAGTCTGGACCTCATCGGTACTCTGAGCTGGTTGTCGGTGTACTATTGAACCGGGAGAAATCGCCAACTGCTTTTGCCAGTGTACTATTTGAACTGATTGCAGAAGTAAAGACTGAACACATGTCTTGTAGACGCGAAGGTCATGTGGCCTTGGAGACGCGGACCTCGTCTGAAGTAGAAACGCGACTCTCATTCATTGAAGCGACATGAACATCAAAGTGGAGATGCAGCTCTCACTTTGTTGAAGTGACGCAGATTTCGAGGTGGATATGTGGACTTCTCTTTGTTGAAGAAACGCATCTCTACTGTTTTACCAAGGTGCGAGTTTCCTTCAAAGTGAAGATGGACCTTTCACTTGATGTAGAAACGTGGCTGTGAGCGTTACAAACGCAAACTTACTTCAAAGTAGAGACGCATCTCTCACTGGGAACAGAGGCTAGCTCTGTTGTTTTGCCAAGACACGAGCCAGAAAATACTGAAGAGACGCAGTCTTCGAAGTGAAGACGTAGCTCTCACTTTGTTGAAGTGACACAGACTTCGAGGTGGAGACGCAGACTTCTCTTTCCTGAAAAGGCGCGACTCTGTTAAATAGGAGACTCGCGCTCTAGGTGCGTTGCCACATATCTGGCGAAGCTTGAAGAGATGATGTTCTCTTTAAATACGAGATCCATGTTCTGGGCACGCCGCCACGCCATCTGGCGACGATTGATCTCGAGATACGGACCACGTGTCTTGGTCGATTACTGCGTCTATAAAAAACAGCAGTCTTTCAAGAGTCATCATTAGACTCTTTTCTTATTCATTTGAACTTTGCGTCCAGAACTTAAGAGCTTAAGAAAAGCTTCGAGCCTTTTCTTCCTTTTTTCATCTTCTCCACATAATTCACTGTCAAGATGGCCCCAAAGACTGAGCATGTGGCTTCATCCTCGAGCGTCATCGCTTCAGAAATTCAAATGGGAGGTTCCTCTACGCAGGAGGCCCCCATTTTAGGTAATAAGACCACCCGAATCGGTTTCCACCATAAAAAAACTCAAAGAGTTATCTTAACTCTTAAGCTTCTTTGAATTGAACCGCCAACACGGGGCTCACGCCCATGTTTGATTTTCAGATGAGACTCTTACACTGGTAGGCAAGACGCTGGTTTGATGACCTCCGCGTCTTCTCTTCATCAGCTTGAGTCTGTGTCTGCTTGTTAAACGTGGGTTTCATTGAGCCTTGCGTTTGATCCCAACACTTAGAGAATTTTCTAAGTGGTGGAGTTCAGACACAGACTTCATGTGAACCTTATGTTCTGAGGTTTGATGCGGGTTTCACTGAGTGTCGCGTCTGATTCCAACACTTAGAGAAATTTCTAAGTTGTGGAGTTTCATACGTGGACTTCATGTGAGCCTCGTGTCTCTGAATTTAAATGCGGGTCTCACTGAGCTTCGTGTCTCAATCATTTGATGCGGATCTCTGAATTTAGACGCGGGTCTCTAAATTTCTAAGGTCCTCTTCGATGCTTTCTTTATTCTTACGTACTTTGGCCTCTTCGATAAGATCTTATTGCGGCTCCAAGATAGTCGCCTCCTGTTACGCTTCAGGATGTTACTTGGGATTACTTGACCATGAATGCGAAGATGCCATAAAACTTCTTGTACTCGCCTTAAGTCATGCCATTGCACCCTTTAAAATCATTTGTTCTCTCGTTCTTTGGGATAACTTGGCACTGAAGGCGCCATAAAACTTTGTGTGGTCTTTACAAGTTGTTCGAGAGCTTATTCTAATTTGACTTCTTTTCTTGAGGCTAAAATTATTGAGGCGCATCAGCATGATTATTGTAGTTCCATGAAAGGATTGGATATTTTTTTGACTCGACTTGTAGGTGTAGGTGTGAGAAAGTATGAATAGTCAACAGGATCATGGTAGTCTCCACCCCACGAACATGCTTATATGGGCTCAAATCTTCATGAGGACCATTGATAATTGTAATCCATAAACATGAAATAAAAGAAAATAATAATAATAAAGATAAAGATAAAATAGAATTCACAGTAAAACTAGAGTCAAACGATATTGAGATTAATAATGATAAACAAACTCTAGCAACAACACCAAAAACTTAATGGGTCTGTTTGGTTATCGTAATAGGCCGTAATTGTAAGTCGTAATTGGTAAACTCTTTTACAGTTGTAAATGAGTTACATGCATGTACGGTTTACAGTATTTGGTTGGTAATATAAAGTTGTAAGTGGGAAAGTGTATTGTGTTTTACGGTACTTGGTTGTTGTAATTTGTAAGCCGTAAGTGAAAAAATTGACAATAAAATTAACTATTTGGTAATTTAAAAAAGTTAAATACTGCAAATAAATACTATAAATACTAAATATTAAAAAAATTAATATTAATGTAAAAATAATACAAATTTGCATGACCACAAAATTAATTGCAAATGGATTGTAAGCGAGTGATAATTGGGTTGCAAGTGAGTGGTAATTCGGTTGCGTAAGTCTTTTACGAATTACAGTCCCAACAAACACCGTAATTGTAATTAGACTGTAAGTCATTTAGAAATTACAGCTTTTTACGCGAAACAAACAACCCCCATTTTGTGAATGGCAAGTACACCAATTGTTTATAAGTAACAAAGTGATAAGTAGAGTGCCAAACTCACGAGGATTATTATCTTATTAAGTACCAAATGTATATTGACTCAAAGTTTTATTTGAAATAAAGATAAAGATACAAAAGTGAAATAGACTAAAAAGATATTATTTTAGATAGAAAAAATACTAGGGCAATTGATTTCAACAATTAATAATCCAAATAATAAGTTGATTACTCTAGTAATTACATCCTACTCATGTTAACAATCAAAAGCACCCTACTTTAATTAGTATTCTTTCTCGAGAACGATAGAACCTATAATCTCTCAATCTAGTAGATTAACAAGCTAAAGGATGCATTAAATTCTGTGATCTTTCTCTTATAATTGCATAAACTATGCATCTCCTCTCAGTCTCAACATATGAGGATGTGGTTTCTATACCAATGAAGTGTTGCTAGATTATCTCGTCTCGATCTCAAGCTTAGCCATCAATTTATTTTTGTACGTCAACTAATTACATAAGAAACGAAAATAGAAACTTAACATGATAAGAATCTAACATGAAGAATAAATTAGTAGAATAGAAACTAATACAAGAACAAGATTAAATCTTCATATATATGTTGCCCACGTCAATGCCTTAGCTACGAAGATTTAGTTCATGATAAGAAAGTTGCAAAGCAAAATAATAAATATGCTTTTTATCTTCATATAGTAAATTAAAAAAGAAAGAAAAAGCATAACACCAATTTGAGAATCACTCTAATCCTTAATCTTCGCTTCTCCTCTGATCTTCTTCTTCTAAAGCATGAGAATTTCTTAAGCCAAAATTTTATATAAGAAAAAGTATTTATAAAAGAGAAATTAAAGCCTAAATTGTAAAGCTTATTTCTATTATTTAATTATACAATTACACGAGATTGTAGTCCTTTATATAGACCTCAGAGCCATATTTAATAGGAGATACAATAGGACTTCTAATCCAACTTTAACTCACAATAGGAATTGAATTCTAAATTAGACTGCAGCCACCTAGTGTTAATTACTGAAATGGGCAGTCAAATATTTGAACTAAAAAGTTTTCAAATTAGAATTGTAGCCCTTTCAATCATCTCTGTAGCATTTTGAATCATCTGATTATGACTTCTTTAGCAAAAGTTATGATCAAAATACTGAAATGTGTTAAGTCTAAATCCAGTCTGAATCTGATTCTGACCTCTATTTTGAACAATAGTCGACTGCGCAGCTGACCAGTTGGTTGTGTAGCTGACCTTCTTCAAGTTCTGACTCATCTTTTAGCAGTTACTTCTCTGCATCTTGTAGACTCTGTTGGCAAGTCTGTTTTGTCTTTGGAGTCTTTTTTAAATTCTGCTACAATCTTCAATGTATTATCATTTTTCTTCTTTTTGCTCTCTTTTCTCCAAGTTGTGTTCTTGACCTAATTTTTGCAAAAATATAAGAAAATATAACCATGCAACATTAAATATGGCAAATAGTAGGTATAAAAGTGGTGTAAAATACGTATATAAATTACACCGATCAACAGGTAAGGGTTAAAAGGAAGGAGATTGCACGATCTGAGACTACAGGGAGCTTGCTCACATATCATTCGATCACATTGCCGCATTTTTAGATGAGAGTAAGATTAAACTATTAAGAGCGGTGGCGCTTGCGAGGATGATGGACAATAGTAGCATCGTCACTATACCTATTCCTATCGATGTACTTGGATACTATATTGAAGTCGTTATGCTCGAAAAAAGTTAAAGACTTCTTAGACGAAAGAGATAAGTGCATCACGCATCATTGTGCATATGAAGTCAGTCATTAATGTATATTCATTTTTAGGAATAATATAGCAAAGATTTTAATTTGATATTTTTTAGTAATTTCTGATAATTTTAAATTTTTATCTAAGTAGTGTAAGAGCGTGGGCTGTAGTCAACAGTATACTTTAATTTGTCCATATCAAATCGCACATGTGATTACACGGGAAGATGAAATAGTGACAAAGGCTCGATATATCATAGACATAATGCTAAGAGGTGAAAAAGCCGGTTGAATCTTACACTATATGGTAAGCAATAATATTTTATAATAAATTTAATTATTAATTTAGTTTAATTATCATATGATTTTCTTATATAGTTCACATTAGACTTTGTGCGTGATCGACCCTTACAAACTTACTATATGTTGGTTTGACTCGATGCGTCACGATGTGTGATAACCTATTTGTAATTTGATAATATGTAAGTATTTAATACCTGTATATTTTTTCATTACTTTTATTTAAATATATTATTTAAGATTCTTGTTTATTTTTTGAAATTTATGAAAAGGGCCTTCGCCATGTTTCTTCACAAACTAATAAAAAAAGGTAAAAAACCTTCCTAGAAGAAGATTCAGATAATTATTTTAGAAACTGATGAAAAACTTTAAGGTTTAAATTTTATTTAACACAATTTCTATTCTTTTAGTATTCTAAACAACCTGATAGTATCGTGTATGGATACTACATCATTCAATTTATGCGTGAGATAATTACAACTCAAATGAATCATATTCCTATATAAAATTATAATCCTTGTCTTAAAGTTAATTATATTTTTTGTTTGTATTAAAACTAACAAAATAAGTTAATATGTTTGTAATTTGATAACAAAGAATCCTATTCAGATGAGCAATTGGATAAAGTTCAGGAAGAATTGGCGGGATATGTTGTGATATATTTTTCATAGAGAGGGTATTGTATTTAAACTCATTTTTTTTTTGTTTGAGTTTGTGCATGTTTTCATTTGGTGCATGTTTTCTATTTGGCGCATGATTTTAGTTTTTGTGCATGTTTTCTATTTGGTGCATGTATTTGTGCATGCATGTTTGGTGCATGAATTTGTACGTGCATGAATTGTGCGTGCATGAATTTATGCGTGTACACACACATACATGTACACAACATATATATGAAATCACCTAGAGGGGGGTTGAATAGGTGATAGGCTAATCTAAAGAACTAAATGCGGAAATTAAAACTAATTTGCAACTACACTTAGTGCAACCAACGAGTGTAGCCAAATTTCCCGTGAAGGGCTCTGGACTAACTCCTCTTGATTCCCCTAGATAAGGGTTGAGGTGCTATATGAAGCTCTCGTGGTTAAGTATAAGTGAGGCACACAACACACAAGTATACAAGAGATATGACAATATGAATCAATGCACAACACAAGCATATAAGATATGATGATATGAATGATGCACAACACAAATAAAGAGAGAGGGTTAAGAGACAATGGATCAAACGCAAACACAAAGATATGTTTCGAGGTTCGAGCCCCTAGCTCTACGTCCCCGCCTTCACCGAGAAGGATTTCTAATCCACTATCTTGTCCACCGAGGACTCCCACCGAGGGAACCTCCACCGAGAAGGATTTGTACAACCGGGAGTACCGAACTCCTCTCTCAACCAATACAACCTCAACCGAGGCAAACAAACACCACCTCAACAAGAGGGGTAGGCCCTTAGCCAAACAACACAACCACCTCTACCAAAGAGGGATACAAACACCAACTCCACCTCTCACTAGAGGGAGTGAACAACAACCTCAACCTCTACCAAAGAGGAGCAACCCACAATCTCACCTCTACCAAAGAGGGAGCAACACAAGTAAGGGTTTACAATTTGGTGGTCTTTTTCAACCACAAACAACTTCTCTTTTTCCACAAAACAATGATCCTAATAGAGTAGGATAGATGATAGCTCAAGTGTGGAAAAACTAGAGTTTGGAAAACAAAAACTCAAAGGAAAATACTGGGAAAACTCTTGTAAAAGATAGAAATGAAGAACCAAAAAAATCTCCCAATTTTCTATTTTCTTTGATTTTTCCAAAAACTCTAAAACAAATAAAGATTGATCTTTTGAAGCTCTAAATACTTTTAAAACTTGTTTTAAACACCAGAGAATATAGAAATTTTTCTTGTCAAAAGTCTTGTCAAAAACCCCAAACAGATGGGCTTAAATAGGCCTCTCCAACAAACTAGTCGTTGGGCTGTTTTTACAGCCTGGACGGCTGGCGGTCGACTGCCTGGTCAACCGCCCAAAAACAGAGAGCAGAGCTCTCTGGTCCGGTCGACCGGCCGGTCGACCGGCCCAAGTGTCTGCCCAGACGTGCACAGGCTGTGCACGTCGGTCGACCGCTCGGTCGACCGGCCCCTGATTCGGTCGACTGACAGGGCCTGTCAGGCACTATTCTGGGTCAGAAACTGGGTTTTAAAAATATTCTTAAAAATTCCATAAATCTTCTAAAATTCCACAAAAATAGGTTTCTCATTTTACATTGATAAACAAACTTGTGTTAAAAATTTCAACACAAATTTCAAACATATTGAACCATTTTTGTGTCTCAGAAATTTTATCAAAAACCAAAACTTGTATTTATCAAACTTGAATTTTTCAACACATGAATAGGAAAGTCAAAATAAGTTTGTCTAGGAAGTTAAGCATGCATGTATAGAATGAATCTACTATACATAAACCAATTAAACTTGATTTGATCTACTATTCATGAAAACCAATATCCAAAACCAAAAATATGTTTTGTTGAAAATACCAAAACATAAAACATGTGTGTGTTGTGCACTTGAGCATATCAACTATCTAATCTTTACACATGGATCTAAAACACACTAAACTAAACTATGGATACCTAAGTCTTCTTGACGATCTTCCATCTTCAAGTCGACTCGATCCAAAACACGTGATCCACCGAGCTTGACTCCAACGAGTGCTATATATGATCTTGATGCTCGGGCTCTGGAATCACCATGTGAAGGCTTCAAAACTCCTTTGTTGAAGCTATCACCAACTAATATCTTGGTTAACGATCTGAAACTAAACATCACAAGATAATTAGTAAACATAACTACATGAGTTAATCACATCAAAACTAGAGTGGAAGGCCTCTGGGCCAACAATATACATGTAGACACATGCATATACATGAACACACACACATATATGTGTATACACACATATATACACACACATCTACACACACACATACCCCACACACACACACACACACACACACATACCCCACACACACACACACATGCACATTTGTATATACATCTCTTTTTGTGCTTACCATCTCTTATATTAGAAACCCACGACTACAACAGTGGTTCAATTTCAATGATGCCCCTCAATAATTATATCTATTGGATGTAGAGAAAAAGTCTTCAAACCTTACAAACCCTCCAATGATCATAAATTCTAGACCACTCACTGAGGACTGTGAGAAGTTTGAGCATAAAGATAGTAAAAGATGGGAGCCACTGCTCACACTAAGTGAAGTACTCTCCAAAAACTTCTTAAGTTTTTTCTTTTTTATTGAGACTAAAACTTTCAAGGATTAGAATTTCTAATTTGTTTCTGTGATTTTGTATCTATGATTTCTTCCTCAAGGACAAGTTGTCCATCTAGCACTAAAACTTACAAGAGTTTTTGACTTTATACCTGTAATTTATTTCTGTGATTTTGTATATTTTGTTTGTCTTTGTGATTTGTTTTTGTGATTTATTTCTGTGATTTTATATCTGGTGGAAGCAAGATTCAGATGCCAACCTTATAGAAAAATCTATCATGATCTGGGATAAAATGATTTAATTTTTTAAAAAAAAGTCAGACATATCAAGGCGGTTCTAGAACCGCCGTGAAGTATTATCTTTCATGGCGGTTATTTATAGAATTTCCATGAAAAGTAAAATTTTCACAGATATATAAGGGCAGTTATATAGACAACTGTCGTCAAATTTCATATTTAAGGTGGTTATTTCTAGAATCACTGTAAAAATTAAAAAAATTCATAGACATTTAACGGTGTTTATATATATAATCGCCGTTAAATGTGGACTTTTAATGGCATTTGTTTTGGAAAACCACCGTGAAATGTTAGTGTGTTCATGGTGGTTATTCTCAGAACCACCGTGACATGTTTGCCTTGATGGCGGGCTAAAACTGTCGTGAAATTTTAATGTTGCCCGGATAAACGGTGATTTTTGACCTGCCATCGTTGTTTTTTAACGGTGGTTTTAAACTGTCATGAAAGCTCATTTATGTTGTAGTGAGATCATAGTCAGACTTTAACTTGGGACTCTCAATAACTATTTTCACCCTTTACCAGTGAATCAGGCCTCATTGGTTGAGTGGAAGCTTCTTGACAGCTTATTTCCTTGTTAGTACTCTATATTGAGCTTATACTAAAATTCAAATGTAACAACACCATGGCTCCATGCATTGTGCTTGTTCTCAACTCCAAAAGTTTTACAACCATGCCAAAGGCAATGGATGATTATGATAAAAAAAAAGCTGGCATCCATTTTTTGGAAAGGAAGATGAGAGGTTCTAAATCTATATGCATGTCTTCTTATGATGGTAGTGATTGTAATCACCTAGAGGGGGGAGGGTGAATAGGTGATGGCTAATCTAATGGTCCAATAATGCGGAATTAAAAATTATTTAATGCAAATTAAAACTTATTAAACTAAACATCAAGTATAACACAAGAGTGTAGCCGGATTCCCCGTGAAGGGCTCTGGACTAACTCCTCAAGATTCCTCTAAATAAGAGTTAAGGTGCCGCGTTGGCTCTCTTGGTTGAATACGAGTGTTAGTAAACAATATATAACAATTAAACACACAATGTATATCAAGCATATAAAGATGAAAGCAATAAAAGCATGCAAGATATAGACAAGTAAGAGATAGAGAGAGGCAATCGCAAATACGGGAGATTTGTTTCGAGGTTCGAGCACACTTGCTCTACGTCCCCGCCTTCAACACTATGAAGGATTTCCACTAAAATCGATCCCACCGGATCACTTGGTGCCGCAACACCTACAAGCTCTTGGACTCTCTAGTCCCTCTCTTGTTCCCGCAAGAACACACCGCAAGCTCACTAGCTCGCCGAGGCCGCACCTCAAACAAAGAGTTCACACGCGAACTCGAAACACCGCGAACCCCAAAGTCCGCCTCCTCAAATACAAAGATGAAACTTTGGTGATCACAACACTTTGATCACCTAAAATCCTCTCACAACAAATATCCCTATAGGTAGATATAGCAATGGATAGCTCAAGTGTTTGTGTGAGAAAACTAGGATTGAAATGGTGGAGGAAAACTCAAGAATCACTTTTAAACACTCTTGATAAAAACTCTCTTTTGATTTGGAAATGTAGCTCTAAAACATGTGGATATAACCACTGAAATGGGTATGCAAAACTAGCCCAAAACTCTTCTCAAAATCTTGTGAAAAACAGCCCCCAAAGTCCCAATTTTTAGAGTTAGAAAAACTAGCCGTTGGGAGCCAGGTTGGCCTGTCGGTCGACCGCCCGGTCGACCGGCCAACGGTCAGAATTCTGACCGTTGAGCCAGCGATCGACCGGCTGGTCGACCGTGGCCTGGATACAGAGAGCAGACTCTCTGTCCGGTCGACCGGCCCGGTCGACCGGGGCTTTCTAGCGAGTAGAAGCTCTCTGGCGGTCGACTGGGTCGGTCGACCGGCCCTCCAGCCAGACTGGCGTGCACGTTCTGTGTACGTCGGTCGACCGACTTCAAGCTCGGTCGACCGGTTGAAGCCAGACAGGGATTTTTGGGAATCAAAAACTTGGTCATTTTGGCTCAAATAATATCCCATAAAATTACCAAAAATCTACAAAAATAGTTTCAATATAATACTTTGACAATCAAACATGCTTGAGAAAAATCAAGACATGTTACAAACAATTTGAACTATTTTTGTAACTTGGAAATTTTGGTTAAAAACGAAAACTGTATTTTTTCAAAATTGGTTTTTCCAAAACTTCTCCAAATACAAAAACAAGATATTTTAAACTCTTTTAAAGCATGGTGTGTATGGATATGATCCTCTACACATATATGGTGAAATATCTATGTTTTTGGACATTAAGCACTAAACATGGTTTTGGTTAAAGATATGTAAATTTGAAACTCCAAAAACCAAACCGGTATTTTTCAAAAAGAAAACTCTTTTGTATTTTTCCAAAATAAAAATTCTTTTAAGAAAAACTTATCTAAATCAAGAGTGTGTGTGTATAAGATATACTTGAGCAATCCACCAACTATTCTATCCTTTACATTTTAATCTAAAAACAAAATCTTATAAAAACAAACCTAGACACAAGTCTTGATCATGAAGGTCTTCACTTGAAGTCTTCTCATCTTCTTGACTTGGTCCAAACTTGATCCAACGAGCTAGACTCCTCTTGAGTACTTGATGTGGTCTTGATGCACAAGCTCTTGAATCAAACCGTGCAAGCTCCAAAACTTGACTTTAAATTCTTTGTTGAAGCTACGCACCTACTAAGATCTTGATCACAAATCTGAGACTAAATAAACACAAGATCATTAGTACCATAACTACATGAGTTGATCATCATCAAAACTAGAGTGTTGGGCCTTTGGGCCAACAATCTCTCCCTTTTTGATGATGACAAAACTCATGAAGTTATATATGCATGGATTAAAGTAAAGCTTCAAAGAAACTCCCCCTTAACTCATGCATCACAATAAATAATAAATATGCAATGAAAGCACATAAACATGTATGCAAATACAAGGAGATAAACATGCAAATCAAGCATAAAACTCATCAAATTCTTTTTCTCCTATTTGCAAAACAAAACATATATGCATAAACATAAATCCTTCTCCCCCTTTATGAATAAAGTAAGGAAAAAAAATATGCATATACCCAGTACTTCTCCCCCTTTTTGTCAATCATCAACAAAGGGGTTAAAGTAAAAACAAAACAATGTTCTCCCTCTTTGTGTCAACAAAGAGGTGAAATCAAATCAACCAATAAAGAGATATATGCGATATACATTCATGAAGAGGAAGACGCTAAGTTAACTTCCCTACACATATACATTACATGAAGGAGGGATGACAAGCCCTAATTCACATAACGCATAATATGTAATGCATAAGAGGAGATGTGAAGCTCCCCCTACACACGTGTACCGCATAAAGAAGAGTTGTCAAGCTCTTCAATATAATATACACTCAACATGAATCTATATGTAGAAGAGATGTTAAGCTCCCCTTGCATATAGACAATACAAATCAAAACATTTTTAATTTTCAAAATTTCATATTAAAACAAAATTTTGAATTTTCCTCAATAAAACAAATTTTGAGATATCTTGTAATCAAATTTTAAGATATCATATAAACAAAATTTTTTTAAAGGTACCACTTGTAAATCAATCAAATTTTAAGATACCAATTGTAAATAACCATTACAAATTTTGAATTTTAATCAAAATAGAATCATATTGATACTAATTGAAATTATTTTGATACCAATTGCAATCAATAGATACCAATTGAAGATTATTGCACATTTTTGATATCAATAAAAATATCAATTTTAAAAATAATGCATAAGCTTATTAAAATATCAATTGAGAAATCAATTGAAAATAAAGATTTGAATCAAGCTTAGCATAAACATACTTTGTGCTTTAAATATGTAAATCGATTTTTAATCAAGCACAAACAAATCATATATATGTATGAGAATGAAAATACTAATAGGAATTGATATTATGAAAATTATGAAGCATACATATATAGAAAACAAAATATGAGTATATACAAAAAAATATCAATTGAGATCAAGTATATAACTCATCGAAAAATACTATCAAATGAAGAATAATAACTAGTTAAAGTAATTTTTGAGAAACTAGTTAAAGATCCTTCAAAAACATGAAACCAAATATATATATCCATGAAACATACTAAATACATAGGAGTTGTCACTCAAGATCTATAAAGCTCATAAAGACTCATGAAAACATAGTCATGAGAAAATAAATTAAATATGAGTGTACAAACAACATGTGAATAGCATATTCATGAAATTAGTCAATAAACCTCAAAACAAACATGAATCTTATATTATCAAAACATGAAAAACATGAATTTTATTTCATAAGAAATAAACTTCTAGGTATATGCATGATTTATCCAATCCTAACAATATGCATACATATCCCAAACATAAAAAGAGTCCATAAAGTAAATTGCATGAAGGCAAATGACTCATTGGGTATACATGTATATTTATTAGATTTGAATACAAAATACATATACATGAAGTAACACATGAAAATAGGCAAAACAAGTGTAAATGAGAGAATTATCAAAATTAGGCTATACATGTGCATATAGTGAGTACAAATGAATAATGAAGTGCTAACATATATGAATCAATTTGTTGCTCACTACTTGTACACGTATACATCCAAGTTTTGACAAAAACTACAATTAAACTAGTATTTACCACATGAAGCCTAAAAACATGAACATGCTAAAAATATCATATATGAAAAGCATGTAAACTAAAGTAGGAGTTTAGAGATGGTTACCAAACCAAAGAACTATGCTCTAAGTCTCCAAAATATGGTGGTTGTCCCACCAAACCTCCTTGATAGCGGTGCATCAAAAATATGTCCATCATGTCCATGTGCATCCACCACCAAGGCACCAATCCCTCTCACGTTTTGTGAGAGCCCGCACCTACATCAAAAACACAAGGTAGAGATTTTGGTACCCATTTTCTTTTGGGTCCTTGAGGGTTAGTCTTATAAAGAACCAAAAAATTTTTGTTAGCAAAATTTAAAGCATTTATCTTATCATAACAAAATTTTGCTAAATGGCCTTTGCGGCCACAATGTGTACATTTGTACACCTTAGGATGCATATGTGTATCAGTGTGATTGTGGTGTCCAAAATGTGCATATACATGATGTGGATGATGTGCATGAATATGTAGAGTTTGTTTCTTTGAAAACATGTACTCCAATCTCTTATGATTAAATGCACAATTGCTCAAAGTTGAGTTTAAACTATCAATTTTATTTTCAAAAGTTTAATTTCATTTTATCAATATTAGCATGTAAAGCATGATCAACAATCTTTTTCTTTTTGGAAACATTAACTTTTTCTTTTTCAATAACTTTTCTTTTTAAAGAGTTATTTTCATTTAAAGCAACTTCTTTTTGTTTTTCACCAAAATGATTTTATTTTTCAATGAAGTATTCCTTCACATAAATCATTCAATTTCGAAAGCAAGAAAATATTTTCATTTTTCAAACTTTCATTTTTTTTTCAATGCATGCAACTTTATTTTTAAAAGAATCATTTTCTTTTAACATGCAATCAAATTTCTTTTTCAAATTTTTGTTATCCTTTTTAATCATGTCATATTTTTCTAGGAGTTGTTGACAAAAAGAAGTAAGTTCATTATATGACATATCAACATCCTCTTCTACCTCGGATTCGGTAGTTACCTCAAGGGGGGTTATCCCCTTGGACCATGTAGCACACATTGGATGCGTCACTTCCAACATCCGAGTCGCTCCTCACATAGTATTATTCTTGTTCGCCAAGTGAGATCAAAGAGTTCCATACCACAAAAGCCGAATCAAGATTAGCAACCCTAGATAAATAAACATCATTTAGGGTAGATCTTAAAGCATGTAGGGCTTTTGTATTAGCCTCAATATTTTGCCATTTAAACAATAGGATCTCTAGTAGTGGTAAAATAAACATGAATCCCTAAGGCTTTGAGGTACAAAGACATCTTAACCTTTCAAGTTTGGATGTTAAGAATGTCAAAAGTGGGAGGTGATATGAAATCCATGGTGTGTGTACAAATATTGTGATTAGCTATAAAATGAGGATCTTTAACTCTAGGTTGTAAGACCCAAATCAAGAGCACTTGGCTCTGATACCAATTGTAATCACCTAGAGGGGGGGTGAATAGGTGATGGCTAATTTAATGGTCAAATAATGCGAAAATAAAAACTATTTAATGCAAATTAAAACTTATTAAACTAAACACCAAGTATAACACAAGAGTGTAGCCGGATTCCCCGTGAAGGGCTCTGGACTAACTCCTCAAGATTCCTCTAAATAAGAGTTGAGGTGCCGCGTTGGCTCTCTTGGTTGAATACGAGTGTTAGTAAACAATATATAACAATTAAGCACACAATGTATATCAAGCATATAAAGATGAAAGCAATAAAAGCATGCAAGATATAGACAAGTAAGAGATAGAGAGAGCAATCGCAAACACGGGAGATTTGTTTCGAGGTTCGAGCACATTTGCTCTACGTCCCCGCCTTCAATACTATGAAGGATTTTCACTAAAATCGATCCCACCGGATCACTTGGTGTCGCAACACCTACAAGCTCTTGGACTCTCTAGTCCCTCTCTTGTTCCCGCAAGAACACACTGCAAGCTCACTAGCTCGCCGAGGCCGCACCTCAAATAAAGAGTTCACACGCGAACTCGAAACACCGCGAACCCGCAAGTCCGCCTCCTCAAATATAAAGATGGAACTTTGGTGATCACAACACTTTGATCACCTAAAATCCTCTCACAACAAATATCCCTATAGGTAGATATAGCAATGGATAGCTCAAGTATTTGTGTGAGAAAACTAGGATTAAAATGGTAGAGGAAAACTCAAGAATCACTTTTAAACACTCTTGATAAAAACTCTCTTTTGATTTGGAAATGTAGCTCTAAAACATGTGGATATAACCACTGAAATGGGTATGCAAAACTAGCCAAAACTCTTCTCAAAATCTTGTGAAAAACAGCCCCCAAAAGTCCCAATTTATAGAGTTAGAAAAACTAGCCGGCCAACGGTCAGAATTCTGACCGTTGAGCCAGTGGTCGACCGTGGCCTAGATACAGAGAGCAGACTCTCTGTCCGGTCGACCGGCCCCGGTCGACCGGGGCTTTCTAGAGAGCAGAAGCTCTCTGGCGGTCGACCGGGTCGGTCGACCGGCCCTCCAGCCAGACTGGCGTACACGTTCTGTGTACGTCGGTCGACCGGCCCGGTCGACCGGCTGAAGCCAGACAGGGATTTTTGGGAATCAAAAACTTGGTCATTTTGGCTCAAATAAAATCTCATAAAATTACCAAAAATCTACAAAATTAGTTTCAATATAATACTTTGACAATCAAACATACTTGAGCAAAATCAAGACATGTTACAAACAATTTGAACTATATTTGTAACTTGGAAATTTTAGCTAAAAACGAAAATTGTATTTTTTCAAAATTGGTTTTTCCAAAACTTTTCCAAATACAAAAACAAGATATTTAAAACTCTTTTAAACCATGGTGTGTATGGATATGATCCTCTACAGATATATGGTGAAATATCTATATTTTTGACATTAAGCTCTAAACATGATTTTGGTTAAAGATATGTAAACTTGAAACTCCAAAAACCAAACCGGTATTTTTCAAAAAGAAAACTCTTTTGTATTTTTCCAAAATAAAAATTCATTTAAGAAAAACTTATCTAAATCAAGAGTGTGTGTGTATAAGATATACTTGAGTAATCCACCAACTATTCTATCCTTTACATTTTAATCTAAAAACAAAATCTTATAAAAACAAACCTAGACACAAGTCCTTATCATGAAGGTCTTCACTTGAAGTCTTCTCATCTTCTTGACTTGGTCCAAACTTGATCCAACGAGCTAGACTCCTCTTGAGTACTTGATGTGGTCTTGATGCACAAGCTCTTGAATCAAACCGTGCAAGCTCCAAAACTTGACTTTAAATCCTTTGTTGAAGCTACGAACCTACTAAGATCTTGATCACAAATCTGAGACTAAATAAACACAAGATCATTAGTACTATAACTACATGAGTTGATCATCATCAAAACTAGAGTGGTGGGCCTTTGGGCTAACAGTGATGTCAGTAGTGACTTTCTTGAGCCCATTCTGGTGATCTATGATAAAGGAGAAGGGAAGTGCAGATAAATTGATATAGCTGGAGATGAAGCTTTGACAAAGAATATCAATCATGATGATTCAGGGGAGAACCCTCCACCAATGGTAACAGTAGTGACTCCAGTGTTATGGAGATCTTATAGAGATCATCATCCTTTGAGGAGATATAATGCTCAGGAATATGTCTTGCTCACATATTCAAGTGAACCAGAGAGCTATCAGGAGGTTCAGGATAGCGAGTAAAAACAAAATTGGTACAAGGCAATGGAGGAAGAGTTAGATTCTCTGAAGATGAATCACAGGATCTAGTAAAGCTACCCAACACCAAAAGGACTCTGAAGAATAAATGGATGTTTAGATTGAAGCAAGAAGACAACAGTGCAAAGCCGAGATATAAGGCAAGGTTAGTTGTGAAGGCCTTCAATCAAAAGAAAGGAGTTGATTTCGAGGAGATAATTTCATCAGTCATCAAGATGTCATCAATTCGAGTGTTGCTCGGAATACAGTTAGTTTGGATTTTGAGATAGAGAGTTGGATGTGAAAATTGATTTCCTTCATGAGAACTTGGAAGAAGAAATCTACATGACGCAACTAGAGGGATTCATCGAAAAGGGTAAAGAGAAGCTAGTATGCAAATTAAGAAAAGTTTGTATGGGCTGAAGCAAGCTCCTCACTTGTGGTATTGCAAGTTCAATTGTTTTATGGTGGATTGATGTTATGCTCCGTCAGCCTCAAATCATTGTATGTATATTAAAAAGTTTGACAGTGATGATTTCATTATTTAGTTGATTTATGTCAATGATATGTTGACTGTTGGGCGAGACAAGTTCGATTTTAAGAAGCCAAAGAAGGAGCTCAGTTAAGTCTTTCGATATGAAGAACTTAGGACGGGCAAGGCAAAATCTAGGGAAAAAGATCTCTCATTATCGGAAGACAAGACGTCTACCTTTAGAAGGTACTGGAAAGATCCAATATGCATCAGTCCAAGCCAGTTGGTTCTTCTTTTGCGAATCATTTCAGATTGAGTTCACAGCAGTATCCCTCAATTGAAACGGAGAAGGAGGCGATGAAGACAGTTCCATATGCTTCAGCTATAGGAAGTTTGATGTACACGATGGTGTATATGAGGCCAACAATGAACATATAGTTGTTATTATAAGTAGATTTCTTGCTAATCTCGAAAAAGAGCACTTCACAGTAATAAAGTGGATTATGAGGTATCTCAAAGGGATGATGAAGGCCAGTTTGTGTTTTAGTGCAAGATCACATGAGGTTGTATGTTATAGTGATGCTGATTGGAACCGATGACATTGATACAAGATCCACATCAGGGTACCTAGTTGCTATTGTAGGGGATTATATCTTTGCAGTCGAAACTGTAGAAGTTTGTCGCACTCTCTACTATAAAAAGCAGAGTACATAACTGTCACAAAAAAGCTAGTAAGGAGATAAAATGAATAAAACAGTTTTTGAAGGAACTAGGTAAGCTCAGCAGGAGTATGTTGTTCAATACGATAACCAAAGTGTCATACATCTCAGCAAGAATCTATTTTTCACTCGAAGTCAAGGCATATAGATATCTGATATCGTTAAATGCAGGAAGTGCTCAACGAGAGAAAATTACATCTTGAGGAGGTCCATACAGATGAGAGTAGTGCATATATGATGACAAAGACATTGCCGAAGGAGAAGTAAGAAACATATCAGCGGCTGGCTGACATGTATATCAGTTCATCAACCAGAAGTGATGAGATCTTTCTCTTTGGGCTGGAGGGGGAGATTGTTAGGGTGGGATCCAGCCAAAGCCCCCCCTGGAGGCCCAATCCCACTCCATTGTGTAGTAGGATTCATGTGCAACACAGACTCGAGCTCAGAAAAGAATCTAGAGTCCAACCACGATTTGAAAAGAGAATGCAAAAAGGAGTGGTAGTGCAGCTTAACTCAGACTTGGAGTGCAATTGCGATTTAGAGAAACAATCTAAAAAGAATTTGGATACTTAATTGTTTATAAATGGGCCTCATTGGCGTAACCAATAATTACAGCAAAAAATCTGAGAAAAAGTAAGAAGAAAAAGAGAAAGCTTCATGCGAGTTTCTTCTTCGAGTCGGCAACAAAAGAGAGGTTTTGGAGAATCCCTGAAGGATCGAATTTGAGCGTTTGATTGGAAGAGGATCGTACATCGTTGAAGCGGTGGATTGAATCCGTTGTAGCGGATAATTTCAGGCCGAAGAGAGTTCGATAAAGTACACTTGATCTCTTTTTGTATTCTTGAATGTTTGAGTAGGAGATTTGAGAGTTGGTGAGAGTAACTGAATATTGTAATTTTTTATTCTCATAGTGAATATTTGCTGTTACTTGCCCTTTAGTTTTCCCATAAGAGTTTCCACATAAATCTTGATCTCTTTTGATAATTGTACTTAGTTGGTTATTCTTCATACTTTGCCAAAATTGGTGTTGTGAATTTAGTTAATAATTCTGCAGGAAATCCGTAATCGATTAATAGAGCCAAATCCTATCATTTCTATCCTACTTTCTGTAATAAATTTATTATAAATATTTAATTTTTATGATAGCCACTTAAAATTTTAAATAATCAAGCATCTTAATAATACAAATGCACTTTTCTAGAAAACACTCTTACATAATTTTTTTTTTTTTAAGTGACTACAAGTAGAAATAATACCAAGACACTGTAAGGTCCAACTGAGTATTGTTCAAGCGGCATTACACTTAATTCCCTTGTGGAAGATCGTAGGTTCTTTACATCCGCAGTGAGCGAGGGGATTTTTTAAAATAAATTTAGAGGGTGCATTAAGAGGTTTATAAAACAACGATTCGCTTTCGCGGCGTACGGAGGGCACTAGGCTCGACTAGCGGTCCGTGGAGGCTCACTTATGATGTATGAAGGCTAGGTATAGAGACTACTTGTAGTTTTGCGGAGGCTATTTGTTGAGATTCATGAATGTGCTCGAGGTGTTTCTTTCTCCCTTATGAGATAGAATCATCTAATAAACTTCCTTCTTATTCTCTTTCTTATATATCTTTCTTTCTTTTTTTTTTTTGAACATTAGGTAATAGCCGAACTTTAATCTGGGACTCCCCATGACCCACTCTCACCCATTTACCATCAGTGTCCATGCCTTTATAAGTTAGTGTGCTGACATTTATTTTTGATATCAAATCATACTTGAGGTAGTTTTGGCTTTTTTAGAGTTAAATCACCTAACAGTGTCAGCACATAGGTGGTTCAATTGTCTCTAATATCATCAGGGCATTTTAATCACCTCCAATAGCAACTTTGATGGAGTTTGATGACCAACTAGTCGTTTACATAGAAAATCTATAATATACAAAATCAAAAAGAGATATTACAAATTTCTATCCAAACAATTGAACTCAAGTGATTCTTAGTGCTCAGTAGAAAAAGCAATACACAAATTTCTTACAAAGTCCAGTAATTTGATTATTACCATACAACATACATGTGGATAGCTAGGAGTAAAAACTAAAACTAGAGGAATCTTTTATAATATTCCTCAAACCACCAATAGTTGAAGCAAGCATCACGAACATGCCAAGGAAAATGCATCCCTGCAAAAAAAAATTAATTATGTCAAAAGTTTAAATCAAAATCTTAAAAGCAATGAATATTTTGTTTCCAACTCTTCCAAAAAATAAAAATAGGAAAAAAAATTGATATGTATCAATTACCCAATTTATCATCCATGACAAGGTAAACCTCTTTGGTTGCTTGATTGCCAACCATATCATACAAGGGAGCTACAATTAATTTAAAGAAAAAAATGTAAACAAGCATGAAATGGATTATTCTTTATTCAATCATTTGTTAGTGTATCTACAGCTTGTTTGAGGGTAAGACTTACAAAATAAGAAGTCGGAGTAAATCCAAAGCCTCCAAAAAACCCCAAAAGATCCGCGAAGAAGGGAAAGTCACACCAACAAATAGTGTAAGAGCTGAAACAATATGACGCCATTTACAATATCGTAACAAAATACTAAAACGATTATAAGATGAATATATTTATTACCAACATATGCAGATCGTGCAATTAAACGCAGTGCAACTCCATGGAGAATTTTAAGTCTTGATGTCAATATGGTCTCAATAGTTTCAAATACTGGCATTGCATAGACCTGCAAGCAATATAGTCACAGTCGTTAACTTGTTATATACAATCTTCTTGCTTGTATATCAAACAAATATGCTTGACGTTTATTGAATAAAAATGTAAATTATTTCATCGATTTAACGTTATGATGTCACGAAACTTATTAAAGATTGAGTAAAATTATATGAGAGTCTCAGTAATGATGTAGTGTCGAGCAAAATGAAATCACATAATTCAAGCAGGAAATCCTATAAACCCCAGATACTCTTTTATGCAATTACTTAAGAACACTGGCTGATATGAAGGTTTCTTCAAAGAAAAGTACTACTTAAAAAGTGTGGGGGCGTCCCGTGTTTGTATTTTGATTTGTCCTGCCGGTTGTGATGTCATTATGATCTCATGAATGAATGAAGCGGGGTGGACTTCTCATCTTTCTGGCGAAAAAAGTATTACTTTAAAGTAATTTTAGAAGTATATAAAAGGTTGTTAGTTATGAAGCAAATGTATTTTGTGTATATAGTCTCATTTTAAAAATTTATAAAACCATAAAATCCAATAAGGAAATCATCTCAAGAGCTTTATCTCACTAATAAGTAAATCTTTACCATTATTTTAAAACATTTGGCTTAGAATTAACCATCTTGGCAGTTTGTGAATACTCTATTCAAACAGTGAAGCAGATCTCCAGGCATTGCATTTGGGGAAAAAGAGTGATATTTCTACAATATTTATTTTCTTAAAAATATATAAATTATCTTTTTCATGGATGGGTTTCATTGATAAAATACTCGAAACATTATTGAGAAACTTCATAATTTAAGGAACCATTATTGAGAAACCTTTTTTTCATAAAATATTCGAAGCCAACCGCAACAACTGAAACGTCAATCATGTCCATCATCTACTCTCTGTCTGTTTCAGCAATCAATAAGATTTTAATGAATATAAACTTAATTTTTTTAATGAAAATTAAGCTGGGTAAATACCTCACATTCTCATATATGAAAGATAGACTTGTGCCATTCTATTCCGGAAAGATTCGAGATCGAATACTTCTGGCTTAAATACAACTTATCCAAACGTAAAATCTATTCTGTTGAAGTTAATTTATATTATTTCAAGTAATTAAAAATAAAAAATTATATATTTTGAAAACTTTAATCCATTGATTAAGTAGAGGCAAAATGGACAGTCAAAAATAACATATTGTTTAGATCTACGTCTTTAGACATACAAATTCTTGATCTGATTGTCTCATCATGATCTAAATACTTAAAAATAGATTTCAAATATTCTATACTGTTAAACTAACCAAATTACAATTTAGTCATTTTACGCTTACTTGATGGATGGACAAAAAAAATATCTAAAATACATGATTTTTAATTTTTAACTACTTGATCAACTTAAAACGGAGCGAAACTTGCATTCGTATGCAGTAGAGTTGAAATTTTAGTGGAAGGATTCAGCCTCGAATATTTCTGAAATTACTAGCTAGTTACAAATACATAACAGTACTTACTTGGTAGCTTCCAAGGACATGGACGACCACCATGAGGTTGGCGGCGGCGATGAGCCACCGCGGTTGGTTGAGGGACTCCAACACACTGTCATCAACGTCTCGGCCGAAAGTCCAGTAGCCTATTAGCGCCACCGGCAAGTAGCAGAAGGCCGTGATGAAGTAGGCGACCACGGTGCCCCTCCACATCGGGACCTTCGACGGCTTCGACTGGGACGAAGGGATCGTCGCTTGGATCTCGAGGATCACGCCGTGGCCGGCATAGGCAAACGCCACCTGCCCCAGCGCGTTGAACACTCTGAACATGGAGTCTGCCGGTGCGCCCTTATGGTACGCGTAGCTCACGTCCTGCACCGGCCCTCGGCTCAGGCAGGCCACCCATGATATCGTAGAGTAACTGCATGTTTACAACGCGTGTTTAGTCCTCTTATTATATGTATGTGTGGCTTACACATGAACAGTGAAAAAAAATCTTAAGTAATTAATTATCTTGAATTGAATTTAATGTTTGGGAAAAAAAGGCAAAATATTCTCAAGTCCTGACAATATGTTTATCTCTAACTAAACTAAAATAGACTTGATCTTAACTCAGGTGGTAAGAAGATTGGGGATTGTTAGTACACTTGAGTTTATATTGGAAAAAAGATTAAAGATTAAAAATTAGTTAGCAATATTAACCTTTCTCAAGGTGAATAGGCATCTATTAGAGCTAACTGGTTATTTGATCCTTTTAGTGCATCACAGAAGTCAGGTAAATATATTCAATGCTGGTAGAAAATTATGTTTTTCCAATTCTTTTTTTGTTCTTATGAAAAAATTATTTCGGAGAATATTGCTCCAATTGTTATTAATTTTCTTCGGGATTGAAACTTTGGAATATGATGGTAAACAGGCGAATTTAAAAATAGAAACAGAAGAAACCATTTTATTGAAAAAAATTGAACATTCTACTTAAAATAGAGTTTAACCAGAATGCAAGCAGAGGAAGTAGAGAACAGTTTCGTCATCTTCACCTGAGTGACATGACAGCAGCAGCCAAAGAGATTGCAGCAATGGAGTTGAGATTCGGGAACTGTGACAAGAAGAACTGGAACGACCCGAAGATGCAGATCCAGTACGACTGCCGCAGCCGGCCGCAGCCGCGGCACGCAATCTCGGCGAACTGCTGCAGGCACTTGCCCCCGGTCACCATGTACACCACGTCACAGCCGACCTGAACGATCAGCTGCTGCGGCACCACCACCCACAGCCCCAGCCTTGGCCCGAAAGCGTGCTGCCCGAGGTCCCGGTACCGGTCAAACCGCTTCCCCGGCACGCATTCGTGCAGCTCTATCAGCTGCCATATCGTATACAGGGTGATGCACCAAGACAGCACCAGAGCTAGTGCCCCCGGACCCCTGTATGTGATCATGGTTTAAAATCTCAGTATCAGTATTATTAGACCAATGATTTTTAGCATCAACATTATAAGTTTGATATCGTATCAGGTGCCTCATAAGACATGTTACTCATGGATGTAAAAATCAACCGATATTTGGAAGATACTTAGAACAAGAGGTTTGTTATTGTTATTGTTAACTGTTAATTACCATCCCAAGTGAGCCATGGCGTAGGGCAAGCTGAGGACGCCGGCACCGACCATGGCGGTGACGCTGTGGAAGGTTGCGTACCACCACTTGGCGGCGCGAGGGGCGGGCTCGTCGGTTCCGGCCACCTGAAAGAAATAAGTAGATTTGATTAAAATTATATAGAGCTAAATGTATGTCTGTCCCAAGGTAAGAGGAGGATTAGTTTCCACAAACCTCGGGGAGGATGGAACTTGAAAGCATGCTTGTTTGATTAGTTTGGCTTGGTTTCTTCTGTGATTGTGGGGTGGGGGTGGTTGTTATATGTATAGGATAAAGGTTTAATTCTTGCATATATACCCCTCCAAAATTATGCGTGGCCATGTCAGTTCTTTAAATTGCAAATCAAATTTATGCCTGTTCAGTATTATTTGTACCTTTTCTTTCTCTTTTTAGTAAGAAGCTTTAAATATTTTATTTGAACCGGTAACAGCTGAAGGGGCATTACGAATTGTGCAATTTTTTTAAAAAAAAAAACTATTATTTAAAACTAATTTCAAAAATAGAACCCCATAAAATATTACCGAGAATAGACCTCTGACAGGCTATATCAGCGTCACGTCAGCGTTGGCGGTGGTGGGGGGCGATTTTTGGTTCAGCCAGGGTTGGCAACCCTGAGTGAATCAATATATTTTTTTATTGCATTCGATAGGTCAGGGTTGACAACCCCTGTCAAACAAAATGATTTTTTTTTTTTGAATTTGAGCTTTGGACACGGTTGACAACTCCGACCAAACCGCAATTGATTTTTTTTTCAACACAGCATTCAATGCATGAAACAATTCATGTACGAAACAAATGAGGAAAGGAATGTTGGTCTATTGTTAAAAAATGAATGAGGAATGCATGAAACTCATTTCAAAATTCAATGCATGAAATAATTCATGCAGGAAACAAATAAGGAAATAATTCATGCATGAAGCTGCAGTTAATTTTTTTTTTGAGTTTAGGGCTGGGTAGGGGTTGCCAATCCTGGCCAAACTGAAGTTTGACTGCTGTTCAAAAATGTCAAAATGTTGCCTTGGCAAGGGTTGCCAACCAGCCAAGCTCAAAACTAAAAAAATATTCAATTAGTTTGCTCGGAGTTATCAACCCCGAGTCAATCAAAAACTGCCCCCCACCCACCAAACACCCCCCCCCCCCCCCCCCCCCCACACCAAGTCAATCAATTATTATATGAAACCTGACACAATAAGATATTTGGGTTTATGTTTAAAAATTAGGACCCAATAAATGTTAAAATGATTAGAACCCAATAAATGTTAAAATGACCTGATCAGGTTATCGGGCTATTAGCACCACTTTCCTGTAGGGGGAGAGGAGATAAAAGACATCAGAAGAGTTTTTTAAATTCATCAGGAAAGATAGCGCAGAGATCGGAAGTCCAAAGGAGGAAGAACAGGAACTCGTTGCAGGCTAAGACCAAACCTGGTCGACCGGTATGCACGACGTTCACAGATTTGACCCGGTTGACCGCCGGTCGATCGTGGCAAAGGAACGATCAACCAGAGCGGTTGACCGACTGACATGAGCCAGCTCTCAGTTGGTCCCAGTCGACCGGGCCAGTTGATCGAGGACAAGGGTCGGTCGACCAGCCGGTCGACCAACAACGCGTTCTGTTATCCTTTCAAGATTCAGACTTCTTTTCTGTTTTGGGGTCGAGTCCAATTGGGATTTCCTAAGTCCCTAAAATTCTTTGGCTATAAATATAGGTTAGAGCCCTCATGAATTGAATCCCTCTTATATCCCACTGAAAATCTCTCTTGAAAAATTCCTTGAAGCAAGGAATAAGTTGTAATTGATTGTTGAATCAATAAAATCTCTCTCCCCCTTGCCCCAGGACGTAGGCAAATTGTTGAACCTCGTCAATATTATGTTGATTTGCTTTTTCTCTTATTTCACTATTCTTACCGTGTGGGTACTTCTCCGGTGCGTCTATTTCTATTGGTGGATTCCTCATTGGTTGTTACCTCGCACATAACAAGTGATATCAGAGCATCCCAAGTTCGTCATGGGATCGTGTGTTGATTCCAAGGGCATTAGTTGCTATTTGGAAGAGATCGTGTGTCGATTTCGGAGGAGCGTTGAGACTGTTTTGTGAGATCATGTGTCGATCTCAAAATAATATTTGGATTACTCGAGGAATCAATTTGAAGGAGTAGATCGCTTCGGAAACTCTTCGAGGGTTTCGCCTTGAGGTAAAGATCCTATCTTTATCCAGCTTTGTTTATCTAACTCCGTTTGCTTTCGTATTGTTTGAGGAATCAATTAAGAAGATGGCTGGAAATAGTACATCTATAGTGAAATTCGTGAATCTACATCTGTTGAGGATTGATGTGGTGAAGATTGACGCCAAGAACAACTTCGATATGTGGAGATGTGAGGTGATGGATGTATTGACGGCTTCAAACCTCGAAGATACTCTACGGTTGGAGAAAAAGCGTGATTCTACTACTGAAGAAGATTAGGACAAGATGAACCGGACAGCGTGTGGCTTGATCATGTCTTGTTTGAGACAAGACATTAAGTATCATGTGTTGCATGAAACATCTACAAGCCAGCTGTGGGAGATCCTGGAGGAAAAGTATCTGACGAAAAGTATCGAATCACAGTTATTGTTGAAGAGGAGACTTTATCGTTTCCAGATGAAGAGAAGAATCTCCGTAGACGAACACATAAATAGCTACACAAAGCTTCTTACAGACCTAGTTAATATGGATGTGGAGATCGATGAAGAGGATAAGGCAGTATTTCTATTGAATTCTCTTTCTGAAGAAAAGTATGAGACCTTTACTCTTACATTGATCAATGAAAGAAAATTCCTTAACTACAATGAGGTGTTTGCTGCTCTTGTGAATTATGAAGTAAGAAGGCAGGACAAACTGTCTTCTTCAGGGAGCACAAGAGCAGAGGCATTGGCAGTAAGAGACAGGAGTTTCAATCAGAAGGGCAGAGGTGATTAGGGAATATCGAAGTCAAGATCAGAATTCAGAGATCTAAAGAAGAACCAGTGTGCCTTATGTAAGGAGCTAGGGCACTAGAAGGTTGATTGTCCGAAGACCAAAGGTAAGAAGAAGGAGTCAAAAACCGAGGCAAATCTCGCACAGGTGGTCAGTACTCATGCCAGTACTTCACAGGTAGATGGATCGGACTCAGACTCATCAGTATTTTTTCTGTTATTACTCCTACAATTGGTTACTCAGATAATTCTGAGTGGATCTTAGATACAGGAGGTACCTATCATATGTGCCTGAATAGGGACTGATTTTCTAGCTATGAGCAGTTAGATGGATGTTTTACTGTCATGGGTGATGAACATCCATGTAATGTAGAAGGGATAGGTAAAGTCTGTATCAAGATAGATGATGGAATAGTACGAGAATTGAAGGAAGTGAGATATGAACCTCAACTTAAAAGGAATCTTATCTCAGTTGGTACTTTGGAACTGTTGGGTCTTCTGGTATATATATGAGATGATGTTCTCAAGATGACCAAAGGCTCAATGGTGATTATGAAGGGAGTCCGTCGGAGCATTCTCTACTATTTGAAGGGTAGTATAGTTACAGGTCAGGTGAAGACTTCTATTTCTTCAGATGATGGTTGCACACAGGTCTGGCAGATGAGGCTCGGACACGGAGGTGAAAAGTCTTTGCAAGCTCCAGCAAAGAAGGTATCATTGGAAGGTGCATCTACCTGCAACTTAGAATTGGGTGAACACAGCGTTCTGGATAAGAAGAAGGTGAAATTCAGCACCACTACTCAACACTCTGAAGGTCTTCTTGATTGTGTTCATATAAATATATGGCAACATGTTAAGACTACATCGCTTGGAGGTCCTAGGTATTTTGTCTCTTTTATTGATAATTTATCTACATGTTGGATATATCCTATGAGATAAAGGTATGAAGCCCTAGGTATGCTAGTGAAGTGGAAGGATATGATGGAGAAGCAGACTTGCAGGAAGATCAAGGAGCTACAAATTGGTAATGTTGAAAGATACAAAAATCAATTCCTACGATTTAGCCAGAACACTGGTATTGGTACTCACTTCACAGATGGAATATATGGGTTGTAAGGAGATAAACCATTTCTTGCTAGAGAAGGCTCGGTGGTTGTTATCTAATGCACGATTAGACAAATCATTTTGGGCTGAAGCGATTGTGTAAGCTAGCCATCTCATAAATGGATTGTCATCGATTGCGATAGGAGGTAAAACTCCACTGGAAGTTTAGTCTGAAAAAACTGCTCAAGATCATGATTTGCTATGGGAATTTGAAAGTCTGGCCTACTTTAGTGTCAAAAATGGCAAGGTGAATCCGAGAGCAAAAAAGTTTATATTTTTGGGTGTCAAAAGAAATATGAAGGCTACAGGTTATGGGACCCCGAAAACAAGAAAATCGTGTTGAGTCTGCATGTCACGTTTGATGAGACTTCAGTGTTGAAGTCTACCGTCTCTCAGCAAGTGGAGAGGACGAAGCCAAGGATGTATCGCAGCGGGTGGAGGTTGATGCTACTCCACTACCTCCAGTTGGTTCGGTATCAGTGAGGACTTCATCGAATGTGACATCGGGTGAAGACCATGTAGCCAGTTTTGATGCTAAATAGGTTGAAGACATCGATGAGAATGTCAAATTATTTGCAACAATTGGAACCAAGATAAAACCACGAAAATGGGTGAAGAAGCATGAATCTCAAGCTTGTGACCGCGACAAGCTCAAATTGAAGGCCATTGTTCTTCATGACGGTGGTAAGGAGATTCATATGACTTAGCCAGATCAGTTCACTGCTGAAGATTCAGTCACAGGTACTTGAGCTCGATGAAGCTCATTTAAATGAATTACGGTTAGCTTGATCCTTTGGGTAAGGTATGTAGGCAGTCGTAAAGGCTCAGCTAATTGGTGATGCAACCCGTATGAAGTTATTTGGGTTCTTGAGAAGATGATTGAGACTTCACATAGAGGTGAAGAGTTAGACTTCACGTAAAGGTGAAGCATTGTGATCTCGATAAGCAGTTGATCTTCTGGTAAGATATGGTTAAGCTTGCATAAAGGAGTGTGCATCCAGATTGTTGAAGTCGATGACGGTGTTTGGTGTGCTCTACTCAGATTTGGTTAGACTGTCTTGAAGGAAGACATGTGAACTGGAGAGAGCCAGTCAGTTGGAGAGTCAATGTTGGCTCATGATAGGTTTTTCTTGAGGTTATTTGGAATAGAGTTCCATTAAGTTGCTGAGTTGGAGGCACGTTCGTTGGTCAGCTTGTATGGTATTTCTCGTCAGTGAAGTGATAGGAAGGCATGTATGGTGCATTTCGTTTGATAGCTGAGCTGAAGTTGGAAGCTTACAATTGATATTGCAGTTTGGTGAGAGTTGCAGGTGGCGACGACAAACTCAATTGGATCTGGTGAGATCAGTGGAAATCAATTGTAAGTATGCTGGCAATTCGTTTGAAGGAACATGTTTCGTCTGTTGGCCAAGCCAAGATCGTGCATCGATTTTGCCGAGATGGTGTGTTGATTTTGTTCGGAACGCTTAAGCCGAGATCGCGTATCGATTTCGTCGAGATCGTGTGTCGATTTTACCAGGTGTTTATTAGAGTTCGGCTCAAATTTAGAAAATTTTCACCGAGGTAGAGAATTATAGGAAGAGAGGAGATAGAAGAGATAAAAGACATCAGAAGAGTTTTTTAAACTCATCTGGAAAGATAGCCTAGAGATCGGAAGTTAAAAAGAGCAAGAACAGGAACTTGTTGTAGGCCAAGACAAAATCCGGTCGACTGCCCGGTCGACCGGTGTGTACGACGCGCACAGATATGGCCCGGTCGACCATTCGGTCGACTGTGGTAAAGGAATAGTCGACCGGAGCGGTCGACCGACTGACATGAGCCAGCTCTAGGTTGGTCCCGGTCGACCGGGTCAGTCGACAGACAGACGCGTTATATTATTCTTTCAGGATTTGAACTCTTTTTCTGTTTCGGGGTCGAATCAAATTAGGGTTACCTAAATTCCTGGGACTTTCTGGCTATAAATATGAGTTAGAGCCCTCATGGAATTGAATCCCTCTTGTATCCCACTGAAAATCTCCCTTGAAAATTCCTTAAAGTAAGGAATAAGTTGTAATTGATTGTTGAATCAATAAAATCTCTCTCCCCTTGCCCTGAGGACGTAGGCAAATTGTCGAACCTCATTAAATACTGTGTTGGTTTGCTTTCTCTCTTGTTTCACCGTTCTTGTCATGTGGGTACTTCTCCAGCGCGTCTATCTCTATTGGTGAATTCCTCAACTGTTATTGCCTCGCGCGCAACACTTCTTTCCCATTTAATTTTACCAGACAGATGTCAGATCAACAGTTGGTTATAAGATATTCTTTGATCTTGTATAGAGCTCAACTCTAGAGCAACTCCATTTTCGAAAGGGTGATCTAAAGTTTAGGTACAACTAGTTAAATTTTCTAATTAAAATCAAAGTGCTAGAAATGTGAAAATTAATCTTAGTGTCAGATTTTGAGGTAAAAATGTATAATATATTAGGAATACAAGTTCAATATTTAAAAGAAAAAAAATCCAAAGAGAAATATGAATATCTGCTGTATTTTATTGGTCAAATATGCTAATGCTGGGGAATCTTCTTACATCCCAAGTAATCATTCCCTAATTCAGTAATCATACCTTGTGAGAAAAAGGAGAGGTTGCAATTAACCTAATTTTCTTTGTCTGACTGTACACGCTGCTTTAGATCTGATTGGATTGGATTTCCTGTTGCAGCATTTATCCACATAAAGCATGCTAGCTTTCTTTATAATATTGCTCATAACAGCTATTATGTTGTGCTTAATAAGCTCCTAACAGCATGCATCAGTGTATAATTTGGCACGTGTAATGACTTTAACCGACAAATTGTACACAAATATATCATACTTCAAGATTTTTATAGGAAAATATTCGATTTAAAGACACCATCACGGTCGAATCGCATTAGTGGTGAGGCCTGGTTCATTGATAAATTAGACATTTTGTTTCAAGAGGTTAGGGGTTGATCACTTAGCTATAGTCTTTATTGGAGGAAGAAGGAAAAAATAAAAAAGTTACAAGGTTTGGCAACAAACTCTTCTATTCTACTAAATTTAACACAAATTCCCTCATATTGTAGCTCTGACAAGGAAAACCACAATCCTGTTTTAGATGCAAAGGGTTGCCTGGAGAAAATCTTAGATAATATATGGAGGTATTTGCTGCTAATACTAGATCCAATGAAACAAAGACATTTATGCTGAATTCAACAGGGAGAAGCATTTGTCAAATTCAATGTTACACTAAGCAAACCTACACAGTTATTCTCCTAGGGGAACGTTGGTCTATCAAATTATTTCACTTATTAGGACTAAACTAGCTTGTGGCATGTAGGCCTTTATGTAGTGGAACCTTCCCCATAGCATAAAAATACACCACATTTAACTAAATTCATTTCCAAGATATTGTTATATATATAGTTGTTAATTACATGTCGAAAAAAACTCCTTTTGATCTCCTTTCTCAATCAATATGATTACAAAGTTGAAAGGAGGTTCAAACTTTCATCTTGGGTTTATTCGATTGTGCCCAAAGACTTGGAGGGGCTCAGCTAGCAGCAGTTGGTGGGATTGACATTTGAACACCCCAGCACCCACTACTGGATTTCACTGTTAAAGATTGTGACAATTGCAGTCATTGTATAAGGAATCAAACCTGATAGCAAAGTGTCAGGCTGGGGAAATTGATTCCCAAACAGAAGCATAAAGATCTTGTGCAGAGATATCAATCTTCATCATCACTTTTCCTCCAAAAGGATACACATTTGCCTGCATTACCTGTGTTTATGGAATCATTTGATCTTTTTAATTTAAGGAAAGGCTTAAGGAAATTAAAGGTGCATTGCATTGGGACTCCTATTTTATATGCTATTTTTTTTTTATCTTCCAATGATTCTGTATGCCTTTGTCTGTCTATGTTGCCATCATTGTTTCATTTTTCAGAGTTTGTCTAAAAAAATGAGATTGCTAGATACATTTATCCAATATGTGATATATTGTATCTAGATGTGTGTGTGTCTATATACACACACACACACACACACACACACACAGATATATATATATATATATATATACACACACACACACACACACACACACACACACACACACACACACACATATATATACACACACACACACACACACACACACACACACACACACACACATATATATAGGGGTTACTGTACCTCAGCCTGCAGGCTGAGAGAGTTTCTTAGCCTGCGGGACGTGGCTGAATATATGCCACACATCAGTCGCAGAGTGTGGGCGTCAAAAAAATCAAAAAAATCCCGCCTAAACAATCGTGAAACAAATTGACAAAAATATCCCTTTTATATGACGACTGCGACTTCTAGCATTGAAAAGTAAAAAAACATTCCATGGTCGCAGACTTAATACAGAATAAAGAATACCGGAAGAAATATGCTATCGTATAGCAATGCGACCTCCTTCAGTACTGCGACCAAAGTCGCAATCTTAATTGTTCATAGGAGTATCAGGCAAACATTCAGAAATTATACGAAGGACAGTATTTGATGACTAACAGTTGACAATTTATGGTCGCAGTTACTTAATCATTTATCAGTTCCCAATGCGACTATGGTCGCAATAATGAACTGTTTTGGAGTTCAAAGTAATTTAAAATTATAGTGTATTAACTTTTAAACTGTTTTGGATAACTGAACAGTCACCTAGGAAGTATACAATTTTGAAAAAGGTAGAAAATATATTTGAGAGATATTCACGTGGTCCGAGAGCTTAAACCTTTTGGAATTCCGGGATTAAAAATATATAAAGGGTCATGAGCAAAGGATTAAAAACATACTAAGTTATTTTTGCTCAAACTAGTTACTCTCACTGTTCGGAAAATAGATTCAAAAAATGTCTTCACCACCGTCTTCACCGGAAAGAAGCCAATCATCTAATGATGATTGGATGTTTAGTTCTGAATCGATGTCTCGCTACGGGTCAGAATCTGAGCTTGATACAGACGACCCGTTCTGGGAGTTCATTGATGAACCAAAACACAAACATAAAGAGGAAGAAAGCGAAGAGGAGACTGTCGCTGAAGAGGAGGAAGAGACGGAAAGCGATACGGAAGACGAAAGCATGACTCTTGACGACGAATCTGATTACGATGGTGATGACGAGGATTAAAAGTTTAAAAATTGTATTTTGTTTTTTTTAAATATATATAAATATGTTTTCTAAAGTTAATTGTGTGAATTACATTTTTTACTACTATGTCTTGGTTGAAATGCTGTACAATTGTTACAAACCTTCATTTTAAATATTTTACGCTAAACGAATATACTGCGACCATGGACGCAGTTAATAATTATATTACTTCACCCGTATAAATTTTTAAAATGAAAGGTTGCGACTTTGGTCGCAGTTGCTGGACGCAGACTTAATAAATACACTGTGAACTTGGTCCCAGTTGCTGGTCTTTAGTCTTAATCAACAACAACACTGTTACCTTGGTCGCAGTTTCTGACCGTAGTATTAATAAAATACACTGCGACCTTGGTCGCAGTGCTGGCGTTTAGTCTTAATAAAATACACTGCGACCTTGGTCGCAGTTGCTGGTCTTTACTCTTAATCAACAACAACACAGCGACCTTGGTCGCAGTTGCTGGTCTATATTCTTAATCAACAACAACACTGCGACCTTGGTCGCAGTTGATGGCCGCAGTCTTAAAAATAATATGCAACCTTGGTCGCAGTTGCTGGTCTTTAGTCTTAATCAACAACAACACTGCGACGAGGTGACACGTCACAACAGCAGTTGCTTAGTCGCAGTCTTTAGTCGCAGTGTCGACCCTGGTCGCAGTTGTTTCTATTTGCACTGTAGTCTTATGCGACCTTGGTCGTAGTGTCGTCTCTGGTCCAAGTTGTTTTGTTTGCAATGCATGACTGCGACCAAGGTCGTAGTTTATTAAAAAACAAATATGCTTTTTATTTATGTCCAGGCATTTATCTCCAGGCATGTGAAAATGATACAAAACGCTCTCTTATACAATAAGATTGAGTGTTACAATATAGCAGTACAAAGAAGATTAAACATCAAAAGAGCCCTTGTTGACTAAGAGCAGTGGTGTTATTGAGATCTTTTTATTTATGTCCAGGCATTTTCCTCCAGGCATGTGAAAATGATACAAAACGCTCTCTTATACAATAAGATTGAGTGTTACAATATAGCAGTACAAAGAAGATTAAACATCAAAAGAGCCCTTGTTGACTAAGAGCAGTGGTGTTATTGAGGTCTTTTTATTTATGTCCAGGCATTTGCCTCCAGGCATGTGAAAATGATACAAAACGCTCTCTTATATAACAATATTGCAGTTGCTGGCCATCGTTATCAATAACAAAACTGCGACCTTGGTCGCAATTAACCATGTACACTGCGACCAAAAGTCTCTGACTAAGGTCGCAGTTTAAATGTACACAGCGACCAAAGTCTCTGACTAAGGTCGCAGTTTAAATTAAACTATAAAGTAAAATTTTATCGCAGGCTGATAAAATTGATCTGAAAAGATTTTATATTTTGAGAAAAAATTTTATCGCAGGCTGAAAAGTAGAAACTAGATCTTTCATAAAAGAGGTAAGGAAATAGGGCGAAAAGTAATTTATATACAATAACCTAAATCCTATAAAGAGCAGCAAAAAAGGGGGAAAAATAATAATAAACAATAAGGAAAGTTATCGAAAAGGGGGTATTTGGTAATTTAACTTCTTCCTAAAAGCGGGCCGCAAGTTAGTGGGGTGACAAAATTGAGCCACGTCACCACAGGCTGAGAGAGTTCTCTCAGCCGCAGGCTGATATACATTTTTCTCATATATATATATATATATATATATATATATATATATATATATATATATATATATATATATAATATATATATATATATATATATATATATATATATCAGCCGACAGCTGAGAGTCTCTCTCAGCCTGCGGTGACGTGGCACATTATTAGCCACACTAGGAAGGACGACCCGCCTATTGAAACAGTTGAAATTACTAAATGCTCCTGCTGTAAAAGATAGTGGATCTGTATAGTTTATTATTTTTTTATATTTTTGACGTTAGTCAATATTATCTCAATTATCTTTTATAACTGCGACCAACTGAATATGAATCGTGTCTCTTCAAGTGCAACTTCATCAAATCACGAAACAAATTTGAATGCTTCTTTATTAAATCTTTTTTTGCTAGATTTTATATATTTTAGGAATGCGCCTAAGCTCGTAGTGGTCAATAAAATAATTTCTCAATAGTTTTAAAAAAATTTTACGCAGATATTATATATTTTAGGAATGCGCCTAAACTTGTTGTGGTCAATAAAATAATTTTTCAGTAGTTTTAAAAGCACCCTTTGTCGCAGTCTACAATTATAAATTATTATTATTATTATTTTTTACATATTGCATGCGAACAAGGACTGTGACTATGATCGCAGTGCTTAACGACAGCATGTCGGGGATGATTGTTTTGCTAAGTTAAATGTAATAACGGTGACTAAGAACTGATGCTATAGTCACAGTTTACGCATTATTTTATATATTTGTTTTCACTGTGACTGTTGTCTCAGCCGCCTATAAACTATTATTTTTTTTTTACATATTGCATGCGATCAAGGACTGTGACTATGATCGCAGTGTTGAAGGACAACAGTCGTAGTTTTATCATTTGTGATATACAGTGAAATATACTGATTTGAGAGGATTGCGACTATGTTCGCAGTATCATCTGTTATATAGTTTAATTTTGGACTGCGACCATGGTCGCTGTTATTAACTTTATCGAATGCAAAGCGATTAAACTATTTATGACTGGACAGCGACCGTGGTCGCACTTTCATATGTAATTATTATCTGAGTACTACGACCTTTATCGCAAATAAGATGCAGAAATAATAACTATACGGCATACTTTATATGTATTTTAAAAAGATGAAAGATTATTTTACAGATAGAAGTAAATTTTATTTATAACATAATATGGTCAGAAAGAGACCTTACAAAAAAAGTACATTAAAAGCTCTTAAAAGAAGACAAAATAACATTGAATATCAGAAGATCAGAAAATCCTAATACTCGTCGTCATCACCATCATAAGCAGATTTGTCGTCTTCATTCTCCTCGTCTTCCTGTTCATCACTTATTTCCTCATCTTCTCCCTCATCGTCCGGCTCGCAGTACTCCTCAGCTTCTTCCTCTTTTTGAGGGTGTTTGGTTCATCGATAAACTCCCAGAATAGATCGTCTCTATCAAGTTCTTCTTCCGATCTGTGTCGAGAAGAACCTGTAAAAGATATGCTCAAAGAAAGCGAGCCTCCAGCATCAGAGGACATGCTTTAATCAAGCATATCTCTGTAAAGTGGTAGAGGAATAAGTTCCTCACTAAGCCCCATGAAAACTTCATGATCCTCATGAAGAGGAGGATCAGATAAAATATTATTTGATGTAGTGAGATAGTCAAAAGGAGTGAAATCCAGACTGCTATCAGATTCACTAGATTACCCTGAAGAAAGAGAACCGGTGGGAGAATGATTGAAGTTGAAATCTGAGTGTTCAGAGGAAGAAGATGGGGAAGACATTATTTTCTGGAAGTTTGAAATTAAATTGAAAATGAAGAGCACAAATATCGTTTTTAGATATGGGATAATATATTAGTTATAAGCACTATAAAAAGGTCAATAATGTGAAACAATATGAATAGTAATAATAATTGTTATAGGTGACGGTTGAGTATTCGAAGAAGTGATAAAAAGAAATTAAATATTTAATTGAAGCAGTTATGGCGGGAGAATCTGAAGAGTTCCTTTTTTCCAGAGGTTTATTATGTGAACTACAAATTAACTTTTTATAAAATGTTTTTCCTATATATTTAGATTACGTATGGTGCACATCTTTTCTTTATCGAGATTAATATTAGTGCATCTCTTTTATCGAGACTGTTGCTGTATCACGGTAGATAGAATATTAATTACTTCAATTAATTTAGAGTAATTAATATAGTATTTTATAAGATGTGATATACGCGGACTGATCTCAAGGTCGCAGGCTAATCTACTTTGAAAAACGATCAAAATTCTGTTACATAAGGCATGCGAAAAAAGACAGCGACTGTGGTCGCAGTGCTGAACGATAGCATGTTCCGTCTGTTATTTCTATGCGAATAAGGAATGCGACTAAGGTCGCAGTCGTAATATAAAATTGAAAGTTATATATATTAAGTCTGCGACCATGGTCGCAGTGATCGAAAATTTTATACTATGACTGCGACTATGATCGTAGACTTTGAAAACGATCAAAATTCTGTTACATAAGGCATGCGAAAAAAGACAGCGACTGTGCTCGCAGTGCTGAACAATAGCATGTTTCGTCAGTTATTTCTATGCGAATAAGGAATGCGACTAAGGTCGCAGTCGTGATATAAAATTGAAAAGTTATATATATTAAGTCTGCGATCATGGTCGCAGTGATCGAAAATTTTATACTATGACTGCGACTATGATCACGACTTTAAAAACGATCAAAATTCTGTTACATAAGCCAAAAAGACAGTGACTGTGGTCGTAGTGCTGAACGATAGCATGTTTCGTCTGTTATTTTTATGCAAATAAGGAATGCGACTAGGGTCGCAGTCGTGATATAAAATTGAAAGTTATATATATTTTTTGATTATAGTTTTGAATGTATGTGTACTACGACCTGGATCCAATTTATAATATATATTAAGAATAAAGAAATTTTTTAGTACCTTGACCGACCATAGTCGCAGTTCATTTTAAAATTGGATGGAATATTATCCAACCAATCTGCAAATATTGTGACAGTTATGGGAATATCTGATTTATAAAATATCTGCAAAATAATTAACCATTGTATTTCATTATTTTTTTACACTATACATTTGTAATATAAAAAATAATATACGGCTGCCCCACATTAAATTTCATTTTTTCTATTCATTTCAGTTTCTTTTATTAAACCTATATGAATTGAAAATAACACGAAATAAAATAATAAAAAAATATATAAAAAATAACAGTTTTTTTATGTTTTACGCATGTTTTTTACTTTTCACTGCTGCTGTTTATTTCTCATTATCTTGATCAATTTTTTTTCATTATAATTTTGATGTAGTAGAATTAGGAATTTTATAACTGTAGATATATTCAACAGAAAATTCTCTATAAATTATAAATATTTTAGGAAAAATTTTGTTGTGGATGAGTTTTTACTAGTTTAGAAGTAAAAAGGGGTATTTTGGTCAATTTGATTGACGATTCTTTAGGCGGGATTTTTTGATATTTTTCGTGCCTACACTCTGCGACCGATATGTGGCAAATATTCAGCCCGTCCCCGCCGGCTGAGAAACTCTCTCAGCTGTCGGCTGAGGTACAGTAACCCTATATATATATATATATATATATATATATATATATATATATATATATATATATATATATATATATATATATATATAGGGAGCTGATCCTCTAAGAACGGTTCTTACAGATTTCTGTGAGAACTTTCACGTGGGTCGTCGGATTTGATAGATCAAATCAAATAAAACTAGATCTCTATCAGATCCGACGGCCCACGTGAAAATTCTCACGTGAATTCGTGAGAACCGTTCTTAGGGGATCAACTCACTATATATATATATATATATATATATATATATATATATATATATATATATATATATATATATATATATATATATATATATATATACACACACACACACACATGTAATACATTGTATCTAGACTTTCATATAGATATATGATACATTATATCTACACTTGTACACTTTCTTTATTTCACTTTCCACTTGTATATACATTGATGTAACCCTTGATGAAATAATATAATTGAAATTTCTTCTTCTCTAAATTATCATGATATCAGAGCTAATTACATCAATATATATAGGCACGTGGAGAGAAGAATAAGAAAATTATGCACAATGAACCATATGCCTATATACAGAAAGTTCAAATCAGCAGAGGAATGATGTTTGTAGAAGAGGAATTTTTTCTATATTATTCATAAAAAGGTTACGTCAATATATGTAGGCATATGGAGAGAAAAATAAGAAAATTATGCATGTTCAGATACAATGAATCACATGCATATATACAAGAGATACAGATACAATGAAGCATATGATTCACAAAAGATCCAGATACAATGAAGCACATGTCGATTAACACCCCTCTAACTCACGGTGGATCAAACATAGAGAGTTTGAAAAAAACTGCGTGAAACTGATGAGAGTTCTGCGCCTTGATGATATGTTGGCCAAAAGGCCCATCACTCTAGTTTTGATGATAATTAACTCATGTAGTTATAGTATTAATGATCTTGTGTTCATTTAGTTTCAGATTTTCTATCAAGATTCTAGTCGGTGTTTAGCTTCAACGAATGATTCGAAGTTAAATTTTGAACTAGCATGTGTTGATTCAAGAGCTCGCGCTTCAATGATTGCATCAAGTACTCAAAAAGGAGTCTAACTCTTTGAATCAAGATTTGGATCAAATCAAGATGGAGAGAAGATTTTCAAGAGAAAATTTTCAAGAGAAGATTTTCAAAACTTGAGTCATGTTTGTAAGTTTTAAGATGAATATTTTCAAGATTTGAGTCATATTTGTTAGCTTTAAGATTTTGCTTTTAGATAAAATGTAAAAAATAGATTAGTTATGGATTGCTCAAGCATACGTACAAACACACACAAAATATTTCAAAACATTTCATAATAAATAGTTTTGATTTTAAAAGATACCGTTTTGATTTTAAGCTTCAAAGTACAAATCTTTACGTTTCATGATTGGATTTCATCAAAACAAATTTACATGGTTTATATATGTATTTGATTTTATCTATACACATTGATGTTTCATATTGTTTAGAAAAAACTTATTTGATGCTTCTAGTTCAGGATTTTAATTTTTGTTAAAATTAAAACTTTATTTTGAGCTTATTTTATAAAAACATAGATATTTCATCTTATATGTGTATTGGATCATATCCATACATACCATGCTTCAAAAGTGTCTAAAATATCTTATTTTTGTATTTGAACAAGTTTTGAAAAAATTATTTTTCAATTTTAAGATTGATTTTGTGAAATACGATTTTGGTTTAAAGCTAAATTTCTATATTGCAAAAATAGTTTAACTTATTTGTAATATGTGTTGATCTTTTATCACACATATTTGTACTTCAAAGTGTTTTAATGAACTTATTTTTGTGGATTTTTATGAAATTTAAATAAAATTTAAGGTTTTCAAAGTTAGATTTTTTTATCTTATAAAACCCTGACCTGAGCTTCTGGCGGTCGACCGACCGGTCAACCGAACCAGAGGTCGGTCGAATGAGTGATCAACATGTGCATAGAACGTGCACAAAGCCCTGCCTAGAGGGTCGGTCGACCAAATAGTCGACCGATCTAGAGAGTTTGCTCTCTGGATCTGGCCCCGGTCGACCGATCAGTCCATCGGCCAGAGAACAGTGCTCTCTGGTTCTTTCCTCAGTCGACCGACAGATCAAGACCTGGGTACGATCCACCGGCAACTCCAACGGTCTGAAATATGACCGTTGGCCGGTCGACCGGCCGGTCAACCGACAGGCCATCTGGCCCCCAACGGCTAGTTTTCTACTGCCTCTATAAATGGGACTTTTGGCCAGATTTTTGGGTAAGATTTTTAGGCTATTTTCTAGAACTCTTTTTCAGAGTTTCTAAGTAAGTTTTTAGAGTTTTATTTTCATATCCAAAAGAGAGTTTTTAAGAGTAAATCTCTTGTGTTTTCAAAAGTATTTTTTTGAGATTTTCTACCTCTTCATCTATTTAGTTTTCTCACACAAACTTGAGCTTTTCATTGCTATACTTATCCTCTAGGGATCACTTGTTGTGAAAGTTATTTTTGTGATCAAGAAAAGTGATCACAAATTTTCATCCTTATATTGTAAGGTGTTGTATAGATTGTGGCCTCGGTAAAGAGTATTTTATGGTGATCAAGTGAAGTGATCACCAAGTGTTCTAACTTTTGATTGGAGGAGTTGTAGAGGTGTAACCTCGGCAAGCTAGTGTACTTGTGTGTGTTATTCTTGCGGGAACAAGTGAGGGATTGCAGGTCCATGAGTTCTTAAGGGAGCACGTTGTAAGTGTTGCGGCACCAAGCGAGGTTGCAGGATCGTTATCCTTCATAGTGTTAAAGGTGGGGACGTAGAGCAAGTGTGCTCGAACCTTGAAACAAATCCCCCATGTTTGCGATTGCTTATCTCTCTCTCACTTGTGTTTTATATCTTGCATGCTATTAAAGTTAATATCTTTTACATGCTTGATATTTTCTTGTGCTTTACTTATATATTTACTTGGGATTGTTTGCTCACACTATTATTCAGCCAAGAGAGCCACAGTGGCACCTCAACTCTTAATCTAGAGGAATCTTGAGGAGATAGTCCAGAGCTCTTCACCAGTAATTAGGCTACACTTTTGTATTATACGTTGTGTGTTAGCCTAATATTTTATTAGGTTGCATAATTAGTTTTAATTCCACATTAGTTTTACATTAGATTAGCTTGTCACCTATTCACCCCCTCAGGTGACTTATAATTGGTATCAAAGCTTGGTGCTCTTGATTTGGGTCTAACAACCTAGAGTTAAAGATCATCATTTTAGCTAATTACAATATTTGCATTCACACCTCATGGATTTCATTTTACTTCCATATTTGACATTCTTAACCTCCAAACTTGAAAAGTTAAGATGTTCATGTATCTTAAAGCCCTAGGTATTTATGTTTATTTTGCCACTATTAAATATTCTTCTTTTCTAAATGGCAAAAACCTTGAGGCGAATGGAAATGCCATCCATGCTTTATAGTCAACCCTAAATGATGAATATTTATTTAGAATTTCTAACTTTGATTCAGCTTTTATAGTATGGAACACTCTTATCTCCTCTGGTGAACACAAACAATATTATATGGGGAGTGACTCAGATGATGAAGTGCTACTTTTAACATCTGCTACATAGTCCAAAAGGATAACCCCTTTGAGGTAAACTCCGAAACCGAGCTAGATGAAGAAGTTAGCATCCCATATGATGAACTTGCATCCTTTTATCAAAAACTTCTTAAAAAATATGATTTGCTAAAAGAAGAAAAAAATTTAGTTTTGAAAGAAAATAAAATTTTGTTGATAAAACGATCTTTTGAAAAGGAGAATGTTTTCTTGTCTTCAAAATTGGTTGTTATTTTTGAACAAAGCAATTCTTTAATAAACAATATTGATTCTATTTCAAAAAAAAGAAAACTATTTTAAATGAATATGAGCTTTTGAAAAAAGAAATTGTTTAAAAAAATATTTCTATTTTTAAGAAGAAAAAGATTTTTGTTTCTCATTTTCATGTCTCTTCTTATAAAATTGAAAAAGATATTTGTACATTGAAAAAGAATATAGATTGTTTGGGCTCCACCTTGAGCCAATGTGCATTTAATCATAATAAATTGAAATTTGTATTTCTTAAGAAATAAGTTTCACACAATCATGCACATACCCATGGCATACACATGTATACTATGATCACACCCATTCTCATATGTATGCTAGAGTATACACATGTACACATTATCGCCGCAAAGGCCATCTTGCAAAATTTTACTTTGATATAATAAATTATTTAAATTTTGCTAATAAAAATGTTTGGTTTCCTATTACTTCTAACCCCCGTGGACCCACCAAAATCCCCATCTCTTGTGTTTGATGTAGGTGTGGGCTCTCACAAAACGTGAGAGGATTGGTGCCTTGGTGGTGGATGCACTTGGAGCTTGATGGACATACCCAATTGATGCATCACTATCAAGGAAGCATGGTGGGAGGACCACCTCATATTTTGGAGAAATAAATAAGCTACATCGATTTTGGTTGCCCTTTCTTCCTCCTCTTTTAAATGTTTTAAATGCTTATATGCTAGTGTAGTGACCTAGACTCTATCCTATGTTATTTTGTGCTTATAGATGAGTTGATTGGTTGCCTTACTATGCATATATATTGAAATAATATTCACGTTTTCAATAGATTTACATGCCTACTCTTTATTCATGTTTTGTATGCTTTTATATCTATATCACATTGATAAGTAAATTTTGTCAAAACTTGTGTTATATATGTACAATTTTTAAGTTACATGCTATACATGATCTATTTCTATTATGTATTCATTTGTTGTTTGATTGTACATTGTATGTTCTAGTTTTAATGATTCTTGCACATTTATATGATATATCATATTTTTGTGAAAAGAATTTCATTTGAGTTTTTATTTTGAACTTTATTGATTATCTACATGAATATGTCATTTACATGATTCTTGTGTGCTCACATCTTTTGTTTACTCATGATTTTATTTTCATGAGCTTTATACGAGCTTTATAAATCATGAGTGTCAATTTTTTGTTTAATATACATGTTTCATGAGATACATGTTTTGATTTCATTTTTGAAGGATCTTTAACTAGTTTTTTAAAATTATTTTAAACTAGTTATTTATTCTTCAATTGGTAGAGTTTTCAAACTATACTAAAATTATTTTTAATATCTTATTGTTTTAAAACTCCTACCTTCTAAGGGCGGTTCGTTGGGCGACCATGCCTTGTGTGCCTTAATGACTATCTTTTATCATGTGTATGGAAAGGTGGATGCTATGAGTTATACATAATTTTCATAATCTATTCTTTTTGTATACTCATACTAGTTTTCTATATATGTATGCTTCAAAATTTCAAGTGGTATTTCTATTTTTAGATATGCATATATATGATTTTAATTGTGCTTGTTTTACAATGTCTATACACATCTTTTTTAAAGCACAAAACGTTTATGCTAAGCTTATCTTAATTCTAAATGTTAATTGGTATCTTTACAAGCTTATGCAGTAATTTCAATTGGTATTTGTTTTGTATCAAAATTTACTTCATGTTTCACCTTCAGTTGGTATCAAAATCTATTATTGGTATCTTAAAAATTTTATTTATTTACAAGTGGTACCAACATTTATTTTGTCAACTACAATTTGATTTCATTTGTATCAAAATTCATTTTGTTGACTTTAAGAAATTTCAAAATTTGTTTTAAAAGTGATTTCAAAATTTTTCAAAATTTGTTTGATATATATTGCCTAAATGCAAGGGGAGCTTAACATCTCCTCTATATATAGATTCATGTTGAGTATATTTTACATATTGAGGAGTTTGACCTCTCTTCTTTATATGGTACACGTGTGTAGGGAGAGCTTAACATATCCGTCTATACATGTATATTATGCTTATGTGGGTTAGGATCTAATCATCTCTTCTCCATATAATGCATGTATACAGGGGGAGCTAACTTAACGTCTCTCCTCTTCATGAATATATATCGCATATTCATCTTTTATATTGTTTGTTTATCTTCACTCCTCTGTTGATGAATTGACAAAAATGAGGAGAAAAATTTAAAGAGTTTATATATATATATATATATATATATATATATATATATATATATATATATATATATATATATAATACTTGTTGTTTATGCATATATATTTGTTTTATTTATGAGCTTTTATTGAACACCTATTTGTTTGTTGCTATGCATGAGTTAAGGGGCAATTTCTATGAAGTTTAACTTTAATCCATGCATATATAACTCCATGAGTTTTGTCATCATCAAAAAGGGGGAGATTATTGGCTTAAAGGCCTATCACTCTAGTTTTGATGATGATTAACTCATCTAGTTATAGTACTAATGATCTTGTATTCATTTAGTTTCAGATATTCTATCAAGATTTTAGTCAGTGTTTAGCTTCAACAAAGATTCGAAGTCAAGTTTTGAAGCTAGCACGTGTTGATTCAAAAGCTCGCGCTTCAAAGATCACATCAAGTACTCAAAGAGGAGTCTAACTCTTTGGATCAAGGTTTGGACGAAATCAAGATGGATAGAAGATTTTCATGAGAAGATTTTCGAAACTTGAGTCATATTTGTAAGTTTTAAGATTTTGGTTTTAGATAAAATATAAAAGATAGATTAGTTGTGGATTGTTTAAGCTTTTACACAAAAAAAATATTTCAAAATATTTCATGATAAATAGTTTTGATTTTGGAAAATACCGTTTTGGTTTTAAGCTTCAAAGTACACATCTTTATGTTTCATGATTGAATTTCATCAAAACAAGTTTACATGATTTATATGTGTATTAAATTTCATCCATACACATTGATGCTTCATAGTGGTTAGAAAAACTTATTTGATGTTTCTAGTTCATGATTTTAAGTTTTGTTAAAGTCAAAACTTTATTTTAAGCTTATTATCAAAAACATAGATATTTCATCTTATATGTGTATTGGATTATATCCATACACACCATGCTTTAAAAGCGTTTAAAATATCTTGTTATTATATTTGAATAAGTTTTGAAAAATCGTTTTTCAATTTGAAGATTGATTTTATAAAATACGGTTTTTGGTTTAAAACTAAATTTCTATATCACAAAAATAGTTCAATTTATTTGTAATATGTGTTGATTTTTTATCACACATATTTGTACTTCAAAGTATTTTAATAAACTTATTTTTGTGGATTTATATGGGATTTAAATAAAATTATAGGGTTTTCAAAGTTAGATTTTTCATCCTAAAACACTCTGACCTGGTCTTCTGGCTGTTGACTGACCGGTCGACTGAACCAGAGGTCGGTCGACCGAGCGGTCAACTAATGTGCATAGAACGTGCACAAAGCCCTAGCTTGAGGGCCGGTCAACTGGACGGTCGGCCGATCCAGAGAGTTTGCTCTCTAGATCTTGACCCGGTTGATCAAGCGGTCGATCGGCCAAAGAACAATGCTCTTTGGTTCTTTCCTTGGTTGATCGAGCAGTCAACCGATAGGTCAAGACTGGGTGCGGTTGACCGAGCAATCGACCAGCAACCCCAATGGTCTAAAATATAATCGTTGGCTGGTCGACCGCCCGGTCAACTTATAGGTCATATGGCCCCCAATGGCTAGTTTTTCGCTGCTCTATAAATGGAATTTTGGCTAGATTTTGGGTAAGATTTTTAGGCTATTTTCTAGAGCTCTTTTTCAGAGTTTCTAAGTAAGTTTTGAGAGCTTCATTTTCATATCCAAAAGTGAGTTTTCAAGAGTAAATCTCTTGTGTTTTCAAAAGTATTTTTTTGAGATTTTTACCTCTTCATCTATCTAGTTTTCTCACACAAACTTGAGTTTTCCATTGTTATACTTATCCTCTAGGGATCACTTGTTGTGAGAGTTATTTTTGTGATCAAGAGAAGTGATCACAAGTTTTCATCTTTATTTTGTAAGGAGTTGTAGAGATTGTGGCCTCGGCTAAGTGTGTTTTGTGGTGATCAAGTGAAATGATCACCAAGTGTTCTAACATGTGGTTGGAGGAGTTGTAGAGGTGCGGCCTCGGCAAGCTAGTGTGCTTGCATGTATTGCTCTTGCAGGAACAAATCAGGGACTTGCAGGTCCAAGAGTAATTGAGGGAGCTCATTGTAGGTGTTGCGGCACTGAGTGATATTGCGGGATCGTTATAGTGGAAATCCTTCATAGTGTTGAAGGTGAGGATGTAGAGAAAGTGTGTTCGAACCTCGAAATAATTCTTCTGTGTTTGCGATTGTTTATCTCTCTCTCTTACTTGTGCTGTATATCTTGCATGCTATTATTGTTGATATCTTTTACATGCTTGATATTTCCTTGTGCTTCACTTATATATTTGCTTGGGATTGTTTGCTCACACTAGTCTTCAACCAAGAGAGTCATAGTGACATCTCAACTCTTAATTTAGAGGAATCTTAAGGAGATAGTCTAAATCCCTTCACCGAGAATTCGGCTACACTCTTAGATTATACGTTGTGTGTTAGCCTAATAGGGTTTAGGTTGCATAATTAGTTTTAATTTCACATTAGTTTTGCATTAGAGTAGCTTATCACCTATTCACCCCCCTCTAGGTGACTTATGATGAACTTGCATCTTTTTATCAAAAACTTCTTAAAAAATATGATTTGTTAAAAGAAGAAAAAGATATAGTTTTGAAAGAAATAAAACTTTGTTGATGGAAGATGATCTTTTGAAAAAGAAGAATGTTTACTTGTCTTCAAAATTAGATGTTATTTTTGAAGGAAACAATTCTTTAATAAACAAAATTAATTCTATTTTAAAAGAAAAGAAAACTATTTTAAATGAAAATGAGCTTTTAAAAAGAAAATTATTTTAAAAGAAAAAGAAAATATTTCTATTTCTAAAAAGAAAATGAATTTTGTTCCTCATGCTCATGTCTCTTCTTCTAAAATTAAAAAATTATTTGTACATTGAAGAAGGACATAAATTGTTTGGGATCCACTTTAAGCCAATGTGCATTTAATCATAATAAATTGGAATCTATGTTTCGCAAGAAGTAAGTTTCACACATTCATGCACGTACCACAAGGATACACATGCACACCATGATCACACCCATTCTCATATGTATGCTAGAGTGTACACATGTACACATAGTGGCCGCAAAGACCATCTTGCAAAATTTATTTTGATAGAATAAATCATTTAAATTTTGCTGATAAAATTTTTTTGGTTCCTATTACTTCTAACCCCCGTGGACCCAACAAAAAGATATGAGTACCAAAGTCCCCATTTCTTGTATTTGATGTAGGTGTGATTTCCTACAAAACGTGAGAGGATTGGTGCCTTGGTGGTTGATGCACTTGGAGCTTGATGAACATACCCAATTGATGCATCACCATCAAGGGAGCATGGTGATGTTGGCCCAAGGTTACAATCACCCTTGTTTAGTGTATTTGATGATTACAAAACATATTAGATATTTGTACTAATAACAATTGTTGTTTAAGTGTGTTTCAGGTTTATCATCACACTAGAAGTACTCTCACTCAAATACAAGGTTTTTGGACTCAAGACAATTCATTTTGGGCTCAAGTTGCAAATATTGAAGATCAAGTGAAGATAGCCCACCTTGAAGAATAGCCTTGAAGTCTTTTAGCAAGTTTGTATGTTTAGAATGTTAAAGTTTGAATATAGGAAATTTGGCTCTAGGATTTGCACACACACACTTGTTTCATGTATTTCCTATGTTTTGAAAAACTTGTTTAAAAACATGTACCAAAGCTTTAGCTTATGCCTTAGTTTATATATACATGTACCAAAGCTTTATATCTTGAAAAACTTATTTAAAACATGTATATAAACTATTTTCTGCATAATACTTAGCTATAGGTATTTTCAAAATATTTTTACAAAAAATTCCATCTTCAAAACAGCCCAGTTTTCAGCCTCAGGCAACATCGGTCGACCGGCCCGGTCGACCGGCGTTGTGCCTGGACATGCACTGTTTGTGCATGTCCGTCGGTCGACCGGACCGGTCGACCGACAGAGAGCCTTCTGCTCTCGGGAAATTTCGGTCGACCGGACCGGTCGACCGGAAGAAGGAAACTGTGTTTCCTCCTTTTTGGTCGGTCGACCGGACCGGTCGACCGGGAGCCAACGGCCATATCCAGCTAGGCTGGCGGTCGACCGGACCGGTCGACCGCCAAGCCTGCAACTCAGCAACGGCTCTTCCTCTTTGGGATTTTCTGAAAAACTGTTTCTTTTTCTGTTTTAGCAGACTTTTGGAGAGTGGTTGGGGAGCTTTTGCAGGTTGTATTAGGTGAAAAGAAATTGTTTTTAATCTATTTTCTAACCCTATAAATAGAGGAGAAGTCTCTCTTCCTCATTACTAAGAAAAATCCTCAAGTTTTGTTGTTTTTCAAAAGAGAAAAGAAAATTGTTTTAAGCCTTCAATTCCTACTCTTTCAAGATTGTTTTTCAGTTGTGTTTGATTCTCTATATCACTCTACAACTGAAGTTTTCTCACCACACTTCATAGAGCCAAAAATTCTATACTCATTCTATAGTGAAGTTGTAATTGGAGTGAGAGTGTTTGTAAAAGAAATTGAGAGAAGTGTAGTGATCAAGTTGTGATCACTTTGTTCTTGTAATTCCTTCTTGTGGAGCAACCTCTTCAGTAGAGGTCCTTTGTACTCGGTGGAGCTCGGTGCTCGGTCTTCGGTAGACCCAATTGTAAAGGCATCCTCGGTGGATAGTGGAAACCCTTCACGGAGGTGAAGGCGGGGACTAGAGCAAGTGTGCTCGAACCTCGAAACAAATCATCTTGTTTGCGATTGCCTTTGCGTTCTTCTTGCTTTTTAATTTCTATTGCTTTATATTGCCTTGAAATTGCTTGAGAACTAACCCTCTACTTGTGGAATCTTGTGTTGTTTACCTTACTTGCTATACTTGTTGTTTTACTTTGTGAGCATTTCATCTTCATCATCATACTTGGCATTGATCGATCACACCTCAATACAACACGGTTACATTACGCACCTCTAACCCATTTAAGGGGAATTGGGAGGAAGGAGTTCAGAACCTCGCAAGGGGTATTCGGCTCTTAGTCGTATTTTTGAGAGATCGTTGCATCACTCATTTAATTAAGGTTTAAAAAGATCACTAGATTAGCATTCACACCTATTCACCCCCCTCTAGGTGTTTTTCAATTGGTATCAGAGCTTGGACTCTAGGATTTGGTTTAACAACCTTAGAGAAGATCCTAATTTGCTAATCATTTCATTCATATTCATATAGTAAAGATGGCCGATGGAATTAAGACCCCTCCTAAGTTTGATGGACTTAACTTTCCCATATGGAAGGTTAAGATGACCGTGTTTTTGCAATCTCTAGGTAGCCGAGTTGCAAAGGCCGTGACTAAGTCCTTTAGTGTACCCCCCGGTGACGAATCCACTTGGTCCGAAATAGAGACTAAGGAATTCGATGCCAATGCCAAAGCTCACTATGCACTCCTACAAGCCCTAAATGATGATGACATAGCTAGGGTTATACATTGCAAATCCGCATTTGAGATTTGGTCACACTTGATAGTCACTCATGAGGGGACCTCACAAGTTAAGAAGGCTAAGATTGACCTTCTTCGGTCTCAATATGAAACATTTAGCATGCAAGACAATGAAACCATAGATGATATGGTTACAAGGTTTACCAAGATTACTAATGGACTCTCTTCTTTAGGTGAAGATATCAACAATGATCAAAGAGTAAGGAAGATCATCCGGGCTCTTCCTCCTTCATGGGAAGTTAAAGCAACAACCTTGAAGGAACTCAACGACAATGAAGAGATGGAGCTTATAGGTCTCATTGGGAACCTCAAAACCCATGAGATGGAAAGGAAAGCAAGAGAAGACATGGCTCCTACCAAGAAGAAGACAATTGCCTTCAAGTGTCAATCATCACACTCCGACGAAGAAGATGAAGAAGAAGATGACGAAGAGCTCTCACTTCTAGTCAAAAATGTTCGGAGGATGTACAACAAGGCAAAGTTTCAAGGTAGAAGGAGATGGCAAGGAGGCAAAGAAGAAAGGAAGATTGTGTGCTTCAATTGCCAAAAACCGGGACACATAGTTGCGGAGTGTCCGGACAAAGCAAAGCCCTCCACATCAAAGAAGCCATACAAGAAGAAGGCTATGAAGGCAACTTGGGATTCGGAGACCGAATCCGAAGAGGAGATAGACACCGCCAACATGTGCTTCATGGCTAATGAAGGCACAAGCAAGGTAACCTCTTCCCCTTCTCATAATGATGAACTTTCTATGGATGAGTTAGAAGAAGCTTTTGTTGAGTTGTCACAAAACTATGATTTCTTAAAGAAGAAGTATTTAAAAATGAAAAAGGAAAATGAATCTTTAAGTCATCAAGTATTTACTCTTACAAAAGAAAAGGATAATTTAGTTTCCACCTTGACCACTACTAAAAATGATTTTGAAAAATATAAGACTTCTTGCAAGGGTAAGGCCCCACTAATTGACTCAAATGAAGTTTCCATGCTTAGGGAAAGATTAGACTCATTAAGTGTTGTTTTGAAAAATTGTGAATTTGATAAGAAAAGGATTGAGGCTATGTTTCCTAAGAAACAAGCCCAAAGAAAAATGCTCATGCTCATGTTCATGTTCATGCTACACAACCTAAACAACATGGCAAACCCCAAAAGCATGCTCACACTACTACACATACACATCATGCATTCATGTATAGAAAAGTGTACTCATGTTCACATTGTGGGCGGAAAGGACACTTAGCAAATTTTTGTTATGATAAACTAAGTGCATCACATCATAATGTTTGGGTTCGTAACACTAACTTTCAAGGACCCAAGAAAGTTTGGGTACCAAAGTCAACAATTGTTTTAAATGATGTAGGTACTTTCCAAAGCCCAACGACGTAGAGGTTTGTGGTATCTTGATAGCGGTTGCTCAAGACACATGACTTGGGACATCAACAACTTTGCAACCCTATCAAGATATCATGAAGGTGGCACCGTCACCTTCGGAGATGACGCCAAGGGTAAAATCATCGGTATTGGTAATGTAAAACTTGGCACCTCTCCTTTAATTGAAAATGTGGTTTTAGTTGATGGCCTCAAGCATAATCTCTTGAGTGTTAGTCAACTTTGTGATAAAGGTTTTGATGTAGTTTTTGACAATGTTGCTTGTAAAGTAATTGATAGAACTTCCAATGTTTGTGTATTTTCCGGTTTTCGTGAAAGCAATGTTTATATGATTGATATGTTAAATATGTCTTGTAATATTACTTGTTTAAAAGCCCTCGATGATGACTCTTGGTTGTGGCATAGGAGATTAGGGCATATTTCTTTTGATCATATTTCTAGATTAAATTCAAAGGAAATGGTGAAAGGTATTCCTTCATTGAATTTTGAAAAGGACCGAGTTTGTGACTCATGTCAATTTGGGAAACAAACTAAGTCTTCTTTCAAATCAATTAAGGATATCATGACATCACGTCCTTTGGAATTAATCCATATGGATCTATTTGGCCCAACACAAACCAAAAGTCTAAGTGGGAATAGATTTGCTTATGTTTTGGTTGATGATTTTTCAAGATTTACATGGGTTTTCTTTCTTGAACATAAAAACCAAGCATTTTCGTATTTCCAAACTTTTAAGAAAAGAGTAGAAAAAGAAAAGGATTCTTTGATTTTGAGAATAAGAAGTGATAGAGGAGGTGAATTCATTAACCAACCCTTTACCACTTTTTGTGATGAACATGGAATAAAGCATGAACTTTCTTGTCCTAGAACTCCACAACAAAATGGAGTAGTTGAACGGAAAAATAGAACATTACAAGAGATGGCTAGGACAATGCTAAGTGAATACGGTCTACCACATTATTTGTGGGCCGAGGCCGTTAATACATCATGCTACATATCAAATCGTGTTTTCTTGTGTAAAAATACTACTAAGACTTCTTTTGAAATGTATTTTTCTAGAAAACCTAATGTTTCCTATTTTAAAGTTTTTGGTTGCAAATGCTTTGTTTTAAACACAAAAGATAATTTAGGAAAGTTTGATGCTAGATCTTATGAGGCTATTTTTGTAGGTTACTCAAACACTAGTAAGGCTTATAGAGTTTTCATTAGATCATCCTTGACTATTGAAGAGTCTATTCATGTTAAGTTTGAGGAATCTAACAAGTTTGTTAAGAATGTTGTAGAAATAGATGCCTTGCATGAAGGCTTGGAGAAAGTCACCTTGGAGGATGCTTCTACCATGGGAGACAAGCCAAAGGATGATGATGGAAGTGAAGCCAAAGTGAAGAGGCCCAAGGAAATGAACATCAAACAAATGAGGTGGAGCCTACTCAACCACTACCTAAGGATTGGAGATTCAACCCTCATCATCCCAAGGACCTCGTCATAGGTGAAGTATCAAAAGGGGTAACTACTCGTTCTAAAATTCAAGATTTTTGTGGCCACTTTGCATTTATTTCACACATTGAACCCAAAAATGTGCTCGAAGCCGAGGCCGATTCATATTGGTTGCTAGCTATGCAAGAAGAGCTCAATCAATTTGAGCGCAACCAAGTATGGCACCTTGTTCCTAGGCCCCACGATAGACCAACAATTGGTACTAAGTGGATCTTTAAGAACAAGTTGGATGAATCGGGTAATGTAGTTAGAAACAAGGCTAGGTTAGTTGCCCAAGGTTACACTCAAAGCGAAGGAATCGATTTTGAAGAAACCTTTGCACCCGTAGCACGGCTTGAAGCCATACGGATGACACTAGCATTTGCCTCATATAAAGATTTCAAATTGTTTCAAATGGATGTTAAAAGTGCTTTTCTAAATGGTTTTATTGAAGAGGAAGTGTATGTTGAACAACCCCCCGGGTTTGTTGATCCTACACATCCGGATTTTGTTTTTAAATTAGCAAAGCTCTTTATGGTTTAAAACAAGCCCCTAGGGCTTGGTATGAAAGATTGTCTTCATTTTTGATTTCCAATGGTTTTAAGAAAGGTAAAATTGACACAACATTGTTTACAAAACATGTAGAAAAAGATATTCTTATTGTGCAAATTTATGTAGATGATATTATTTTTGGTTCTACTAATGAATCTCTTTGCAAAGCTTTTGAGTCATGCATGAAGGATGAATTTGAAATGTCTATGATGGGGGAACTCAACTATTTCCTTGGACTCCAAATCAAGCAAAGGAAGGATGGGATCTTCATCAATCAAGCCAAGTACACAAAGGAACTAATCAAAAGATTCGGGCTTGAAGGATCAAAAGTAAGCAAAACTCCCATGGCAACAACTACCAAGCTTGACAAGGATGAACAAGGTAAAAGTGTAGACATTAAACTTTATAGAAGCATGATTGGTAGTTTGCTTTATTTGACGGCTAGTAGGCCGGATATCATGTTTTCCGTTTGTTTATGTGCACGTTTTCAATCATGTCCTAAGGAATCACACTTAATAGCGGTAAAACGCATAATTAGGTATCTTAAGGGCACAATTGAATTGGGTTTGTGGTATCCTAAAACCGGATTATTTGAAATGAAGAGTTTTTCGGATGCCGACTATGCGGGTTGTAGGGTAGATAGGAAGAGCACAAGTGGAACATGTCAATTCTTAGGTAATTGTCTTGTATCTTGGTCTTCCAAAAGCAAAATTCGGTAGCCCTATCAACCGCCGAGGCGGAGTATGTTGCGGCCGGAGCTTGTTGTGCACAAGTTCTTTGGATGAAACATACTCTCCTTGACTATGATTTACATTTTGATCATGTTAAGATTTTTTGTGATAATACTAGTACAATTCACATGACCAAAAATGCTAATCAACATAGTAAAACCAAGCACATTGATATTAGGTATCATTTTCTTAGAGATCACTTTGAAAAAGGTGATATTGATATTGACTATGTTTCTACCGATTTTCAACTTGCCGATATTTTCACTAAACCTTTAGATTATGCAAGATTTTCCTTTATTTGTGGTGAGTTGAATGTATGTATGATTGATTCTTAAAATACTTTTGTTTTGACATGTTTGTATTTTGATATGTTTTAACCCTTTTTGATGTATGACAAAAAGGGGGAGAAAAATATATAAGTTTGGATATATAAGTTTGGAGAAAAATATACTTAGATTTTTGGATGTATATAAGTTTGGATATATAAGTTTGGAGAAAAATATACTTAGATTTTTGAAAGATTTTTGAAAATAATAAATTTGTTCATTATTTGGTTTTCCTTGACAAAATTTATGGTGATGATTTTTTCAAATGCTTTGTGTATGATTTCATAGTTTTTCATATTCATGATAGATACATAGCATTGTTTGAGGGGGAGCTTTCCAAGCTTCTTCCTCTCTTTATTTGTTTAATAACTATATGTTTTGTCATCATCAAAAAGGGGAGATTGTTGGCCCAAGGTTACAATCACCCTTGTTTAGTGTATTTTGATGATTACAAAACATATTAGTTATTTGTACTAATAACAATTGTTGTTTAAGTGTGTTTCAGGTTTATCATCACACTAGAAGTACTCTCACTCAAATACAAGGTTTTTGGACTCAAGACAATTCATTTTGGGCTCAAGTTGCAAATATTGAAGATCAAGTGAAGATAGCCCACCTTGAAGAATAGCCTTGAAGTCTTTTAGCAAGTTTGTAAGTTTAGAATGTTAAAGTTTGAATATAGGAAATTTGGCTCTAGGATTTGCACACACACACTTGTTTCATGTATTTCCTATGTTTTGAAAAACTTGTTTAAAAACATGTACCAAAGCTTTAGCTTATGCCTTAGTTTATATATACATGTACCAAAGCTTTATATCTTGAAAAACTTGTTTAAAACATGTATATAAACTATTTTCTGCATAATACTTAGCTATAGGTATTTTCAAAATATTTTTACAAAAAATTCCATCTTCAAAACAGCCCAGTTTTCAGCCTCAGGCAACATCGGTCGACCGGCCCGGTCGACCGGCGTTGTGCCTGGACATGCACTGTTTGTGCATGTCCGTCGGTCAACCGGACCGGTCGACCGACAGAGAGCCTTCTGCTCTCGGGAAATTTCGGTCGACCGGACCGGTCGACCGCCAAGCCTGCAACTCAGCAACGGCTCTTTCCTCTTTGGGATTTTCTGAAAAACTGTTTCTTTTTCTGTTTTAGCAGACTTTTGGAGAGTGGTTGGGGAGCTTTTGCAGGTTGTATTAGGTGAAAAGAAATTGTTTTTAATCTATTTTCTAACCCTATAAATAGAGGAGAAGTCTCTCTTCCTCATTACTAAGAAAAATCCTCAAGTTTGTTGTTTTTCAAAAGAGAAAAGAAAAATTGTTTTAAGCCTTCAATTCCTACTCTTTCAAGATTGTTTTTCAGTTGTGTTTGATTCTCTATATCACTCTACAACTGAAGTTTTCTCACCACACTTCATAGAGCCAAAAATTCTATACTCGTTCTATAGTGAAGTTGTAATTGGAGTGAGAGTGTTTGTAAAAGAAATTGAGAGAAGTGTAGTGATCAAGTTGTGATCACTTTGTTCTTGTAATTCCTTCTTGTGGAGCAACCTCTTCGGTAGAGGTCCTTTGTACTCGGTGGAGCTCGGTGCTCGGTCTTCGGTAGACCCAATTGTAAAGGCATCCTCGGTGGATAGTGGAAACCCTTCACGGAGGTGAAGGCGGGGACTAGAGCAAGTGTGCTCGAACCTCGAAACAAATCATCTTGTTTGCGATTGCCTTTGCGTTCTTCTTGCTTTTTAATTTCTATTGCTTTATATTGCCTTGAATTAATTGCTTGAGAACTAACCCTCTACTTGTAGAATCTTGTGTTGTTTACCTTACTTGCTATACTTGTTGTTTTACTTTGTGAGCATTTCATCTTCATCCTCATACTTGGCATTGATCGATCACACCTCAATACAACACGTTGCATTACGCACCTCTAACCCATTTAAGGGAATTGGGAGGAAGGAGTTCAGAACCTCGCAAGGGGTATTCGGCTCTTAGTCGTGTTTTTGAGAGATCGTTGCATCACTCATTTAATTAAGGTTTAAAAAGATCACTAGATTAGCATTCACACCTATTCACCCCCCCTCTAGGTGTTTTTCAGGTGAGAGGTCCACCTCATGTTTTAGAGAAATAAATTGGCTACATCAATTTTGATAACTATTTCTTCCTCTTCTTTTAAATATTTTAAATGCTTATATGCTTATGTAGTGCCTTGACTCTATCCTATGTTATTTTGTGCTTATAAATGAGTTGATTGGTTGCCTTACTATGCATGTATTTTTGAAAATAGTATTCATATTTTAATAGATTTACATGCCTACTCTTTATTCATGTTTTGTATGCTTTTATGTCTATGTCACATTGATATGCAAATTTTATTAAAACTTGTATTATACATGTACAATTTTGAGTTACATGCTATACATGATCTATTCTTATTATGTACTCATTTGTTGTTTGATTGTACATTGTATGTCCTAGTTTTGATGAATCTTGCATGTTTATATGATATATCATATTTTTATGAAAAAATTTTCATTTGAGTTTTTGTTTTGAGATTTATTGATTATCTTCATGAATATGTCATTTACATGATTCTTGTGCACTCATATCATTTTGTTTACTCATGATTTTATTTTCATGAGCTTTATATGAGCTTTACAGATCTTGAGTGTCAATTTTTGTGTAATATACATGTTTTGATTTTATTTTTGAAGGATCTTTAACTAGTTTTTCAAAAATTATTTTAAACTAGTTATTTATTCTTCAATTAGTAGAGTTTTAAAACTAAGCTAAAATTATTTTTAATATCCTATTTTCTTAAACCCCTATCTTCTAAGGGCGGTTAGTTGGGCGACCATAGCTTGTATGCCTTAATGACTATCTTTTATTATGTGTATGAAAGGGTGGATATGATGAGTTATATATAATTTTCATGGTCTATTCATTTTGTATACTCATATTAGTTTTCTATATATGTATGCTTCAAAATTTCAAGTAGTATTTCCATTTTCAAACATACATATATATAATTTTTATTGTGCTTATTTTACAATGTCTTTACAAATCTTTTTTAAAGCACAAAATGTTTATGCTAAGGTTGACTTAATTTTAAATGTTAATTGATATTTTTACAAACTTATGCATTAATTTCAATTGATATTTCTTTTGGTATCAAAATGTACTTTATTTTTCACCTTCAATTGGTATCAAAATCTACTATTGGTATCTTAAAAAAAAATTTATTTACAAATGGTACCAACATTTATTTTGTCAACTACAATTTGATTTCATTGGTATCATAATTTATTTTGTTGACTTTAAGAAATTTCAAAATTTGTTTTAAAAGTGATTTTAGAATTTTTCAAAATTTATTTGATATATATTACCTATACGCAAGGGGAGCTTAACCTCTCCTCTATATATAGATTTATGTTGAGTATAATTTATATATTGAGGAGCTTGACCTCTCTTCTTTATGTGGTACACGTGTGTAGGGGAGCTTAACATCTTCGTCTATACATTGTATATTATGCTTATGTAGTTTAGGGTCTAGTCATCCCTTCTCCATGTAATGCATGTATGTAGGGGGAGTTAACTTAACGTCTCTCCTTTTCATGAATTTATATCGCATATACACCTTTTATATTGTTTGTTTATCTTTACCCCTTTGTTGATGAATTAATAAAAAGGGGAGAAGAATTAGAGTTTATATATGCATGTTTAATATTTGTTGTTTATGCATATATGTTGTTTTATTTATGAGCTTTCATTAAATATCTATTTGTTTATTTTTATGAATGAGTTAAAGGGAGCTTCTATGAAGCTTAACTTTAATCCATGCATATATAACTCCATGAGTTTATCATCTCAAATGGGGGAGATTGTTGGCCCAAAGGCACATCACTCTAGTTTTGATGATGATTAACTCATATAGTTATAGTACTAATGATCTTGTATTCATTTAGTTTTATATTTTCTATCAAGATCTTAGTCGGTATTTAGCTTCAACGAAAATTCGAAGTCAGATTTTGAAGTTAGCACGTGTTGATTCAAGAGCTCGCGCTTCAAAAATCGCATCAAGTACTCAAGAGGAGTCTAGCTCTTTGGATCAAGATTTGGACCAAGTTAAGATGGAGAGAGGATTTTCAAGACTTGAGTCATGTTTGTAAGTTTCAAGATTTTGTTTTTATATAAACTATAAAGGATAGATTAGTTGTGGATTGCTCAAGCTTATATATACACACACATAAAATATTTCAACATTTCATGATAAATAGTTTTGATTTTGGAAATACCGTTTTGGTTTTAAGCTTCAAAGTACACATCTTTATGTTTCATCGTTGGATTTCATTAAAATAAGTTTACATGATTTATATGTATATTGGATTTTATCCATACACATTGATGTTTCATATTGTTTAGAAAAACTTATTTGATTTTTCTAGCTCATGGTTTTAAGTTTGTTAAAGTCAAAACTTTATTTTGAGCTTATTGTCAAAAACTTAGATATTTCATCTTATATGTGTATTGAATCATATCCATACACACCATGCTTCAAAAGTGTTTAAAATATATTATTTTTGTATTTGAACAAGTTTTGAAAAAATCATTTTTCAATTTGAAGATTGATTTTGTAAAATACGATTTTAAGTTTAAAGTTAAATTTCTATATCGTCAAATCGTTCAACTTATTTGTAGTATGCGTTGATGTTTGATCACGCATATTTGTATTTCAAAGTGTTTTAATGAACTTATTTTTGTGAATTTTTATGGGATTTAAATAAAATTTTAGGGTTTTCAAAGTTAGATTTTACATCCTATAAAATCATGACCTAGGCTTCTGGCGGTCGACCGAACAGAGGTCGGTCGACCGATGCACAGAACATGCACAAAGCCGTGGCTTGAGGGACGATCGACCGATTTAGAGAGTTTGCTCTCTGGATCTGGCCCCGGTCGATGAGTGGTTGACTGGCCAGAGAGTAGTGCTCTCTGGTTCTTGCCTCGATCGATCGAGCGGTCGACTGATAGGTTAAGACCTGGGTGTGGTCGACTGGGCGGTCGATCGGTAACCTCAACGGTCTGAAATATGACTGTTGGCGGTCGACTGACATGCCATTTGTCCTCCAACGACTAGTTTCTGCTGCCTCTATAAATGGGACTTTTGGCCAGATTTTGGGTAAGATTTTTAGGCTATTTTCTAGGGCTCTTTTTCAGAGTTTCTAAGCAAGTTTTTAGAGCTTCATTTTCATATGCAAAAGAGAGTTCTCAAGAATAAATCTCTTGTGTTTTCAAAAGTGTATTCTTGAGATTTTTCACCTCTTCATCCTATCTAATTTTCTGACACAAATTTGAGCTTTCCATTGCTATACTTATCCTCTAGGGATCAGTTATGGTGAGATATTTTTGTGATCAAGAGAAGTGATTAAAAGTTTTCAACTTTATATTGTAAGGAGTTGTAGAGGTTGTGGTTTCGATAAAGAGTGTTTTGTGGTGATCAAGTGAAGTGATCACCAATTGCTCCAACTTGTGGTTTGAAGAGTTGTAGAGGTGCGACCTCGACAACCTAGTGTGCTTGCGTGTGTTGTTCTTACGGGAACAAGTGAGAGACTTGCGGGTTTAAAAGTTCTTGAGGTATCTCATTGTAGGTGTTCTGAGAGCGAGTGATCTTGCGGATCATTATAATGGAAATCTTTCATAGTGTTGAAGGCGGGGACGTAGAGCAAGTGTGCTCGAATCTCGAAATAAATTCCTGTGTTTGCGATTGCTTATCTTTCTCTGTCACTTGTGTTTTATATCATGCATGCAATTATTATTTATATCTTTTACATTCTTGATATTTCCTTATGCTTCACTTATATATTTGCTTGGGATTGTTTGCTCACACTATTATTCAACCAAGAGAGCCATAGTGGCACCTCAACTCGTAATCTAGAGGAATCTTGAGGAGATAGTTCAGAGCCCTTCACCGGGAATTCGAGTAGACTCTTGTGTTATACGTTATGTGTTAGCCTAATAGTTTTTAGGTTACATAATTAGTTTTAATTCCACATTAGTTTTGCATTACATTAGCTTGTCAGCTATTCACCCCTCTAGGTGACTTACATGATCGTGATCGGGATGTGATGGTATAGAGAATGCATAGGACAGAGGACACGACGGGTCACGGGTCACGGGTGCATACAAGACAATGATGTCGATGATGAGAACTGGATTTCAACGAACGAGATGACATGCGGGAGATCGACCATGCAGGGCAGAGGCGATCGCCGATGACACGTGCATAATAACAAGGGCAGAGGTAGAAAAGCTCACGAGACTCGACTACATATATTGTGCAATAAGGTGATAGAGGCAGCATGTAGGATGAGGGACAGAACTCCCGGTGGTGGAGGCAAGGCAGATATCGCGTTGAAGAGATTTCACAGAAGAGAGAGCCTCTATGCTGGAGGATGAGGGTCGACAACGGCTGTGGAGGCAAGGGTCGAGGAAGGCGCTAGACTAAGATGGCGTCAAGGTCGACAATTGCGAAAGATAAAGAGATTGTCTGGTGCTGGGCACGCACTATACGAGCGTGGCCTAAAGCAGGCTCGAGAATACATCTTGTCTCCGAGAGCTCCATTTTGGCTATAAAAACCCCCTGGTTGAGCAGAGTAGAAGGGAAGGAAAATTTTTAGGGTAGTTTCTTCTCTTTAGTGTAATTTAGTTTTTCTTCTTCTTTTCTTTTATATTTTTCTTTCTTTTAGATCTTGTGGAAGTGAAGAGAGTGATTCTTAGGATGAAAGTTTGAGTTCTTGTAATGGAGGATAACACTCTATGAAAGGTTCTCTTTTATCTCTACTTATTTTATTCTCTCTAACCTTTTACATGCTTAGCTAATTTTCTCTCATATGATCAACTGCTAACCACTAACTTGCTAACTTCTTACTTGATAATCCACATAAATCTATTAGCCTCCACTTGGCCTTTCTCTTGCAAGAGTCATTGATGGCTCATGATGGTGGATTCTAACACTCTAATATCTAACTATTTAACAAGCTAACATTACTTTATTCCATGATTACTTAAACTTAGTTTTAATGATTTAAGTATAACTTGCACTTGTTTATTTGAGTTTAGATGTGATGAGTGATCTTATGGGTCATACTTTGAAAAGCTCTTGAACCAAGGACTAGTGATGGCCAATGATACATGTGAGGCAACTATCACTAAGAGGTTAGTATATTGGTGAAGCTATTAGTAGTTAGTAATATTAAAATCACAAATACTTTCTCTTCAATGTTTCTATTTTTGTTTCCACCATACTCTTCTCTTTTGCATTATTTGTTTTTTTTCTTTTTGTTCTTTGAAACATAGAAGAACCGTTAACACACACATGAACATACCGTTAATGCTTCTATCACCCCCTGTCCTTGTGGATTTGGCCCATTTAGCCTCTATGCTATAAAGGAAGTATCGAGGAAGTCAAAGCACACACACTTTAATTTCTGATTTTAAAATGACACATTTTGTGCACAGTTTCACCCTGATCAAATTTTGGAGGTAGAGAATTGTGGGAAGAGAGTTTAAAATCTTTTTAGTGGATTTTTTTAACTCATTGGTGATGGCCGAGAGAGGAACATCAGGGAGCATCAGTGCGAGCGAGTTGGAGTGACAAAACATGCACAAGTGCACAACTCAGTCGACTAACATGTCGATAAGTCGACTACTGAGATCGCCCAACTTTCTGGTGGAGTGATTAGTCAACTATTATTTTGACCTAGTCGACTAATAAAGTAAGCCAACTTTCTGTTGGAGAGGATTAGTCGACTACTGAGATTGGACTAGTCGACTAATCGAACCAGCCTGGCACTTTTGAGTTAGATTCTGAATTTGTTTCTAATCTGAATTCAGATCTATTGATTTTATTTTCTTCGTAGACTCTTTGGCTATATACTAAGGGGTATTGTCCCTTTAATTTGTAACATGAATTGATTGATTTAAAAAAGATCTCTCTCTTTCTACCTCGAGGATGTAGGCAATTACTGAACCTCGTTAAATATGTGGTTCTCCCTTTCTTTCTTATTTATTTGTTCCTGCTGTGCTTGTGATTATTCTGGGGTAATAATCTGGTGTTTGCACGTAGATCTTCGCCCCCCCCCCCCCCCAAACAACATCAACATCTCCTATTGCAGGGCCCCAGAGGTAAGATGATGAAGAATGTAACTGAATTGCTAACTCCAAATTTTAGTTAGAATTTTGAGTGTAGTTTGAGTGCATCTTCTTTTCTAGAGTTGATTGGGTCAAAAGGCGGTGACATTTTTGAAAGTTTTGAAAAAGATGACGTGATTGATCATTTTTTAAGGCGGTTCTGTGAAGAACCACCGCAAAAGCATAATATGACTTAAGCACTTTTTTCTTCTCTTTTTTCCAGAGATAACATGTTTATTCTCTTTTTTTTGCAGTGCATTACGCTCCTGGTTCGTCGAACAGTTTGTTTAGGCCCGTCAGGGTGATGGATGGGAACATCCGCTTCCAATTCTAAGTGCAGGCGTCGCTATCCAGGGAAGGGAGTACTCCGGAGAGGAACACACTTATTCTGTGTAGGGATGAACACACCCTTTACATCACCATGTCCACTGCCATGGTGAAGAGGAAAACTGGACGGTCTGTCGAAAACAGGAGTTCATTTTTGGAGATGCAACCCCAGATACTGACCAACAACTACTTGCGAGGGAAGGACAATAGGTCTATACCCTAGATGGAGACTGATATTATCTCCCAGAGAGCAAGAGCCACTATCTCCTGGCCTTCTTTCAGTCAGTCACGATGCCAAGAACAATGAGGTGAGGCGTGAGTTGGGGCATAGAATTGGTAGAGGTCTTGACCTAGAGTGGTTTCACCAAGAGTGGTCCTCCCCATAGCGTCGTCGGACTACACCCGGGCAACATTGATCCTGAAGTGCCCGTGAGAGAAAATCCTGCTCAGGTCCGGACCTTCTTGAATCAGTTCGTGAAAGCGGGAACTACAGATTTTCGGGCACCGGAGTGGGTGTGCTCCTTCAAACAGCAATGGTGGAGCAGTCTCACTATGTATGTGTTGGAGGTATTCGAAGCTGATTTGAAGCGGTTAGGGCTCCACGAAGCCATCAGAGTAACGTGCTTCAGAATGAATATCAATGTCCCTACCTTCTACGCCGTCTTGGAGATGTATTACCCGGTGCCAGGCATGTTCTTCACACCCGTCGGTGAGCTGGGAATGGCGCTTCACGAGATGTGGGGGTGTCCAATCTCCCTATAGGTTCCAAGCCATACAAGGAGTACTTTCCATGCACTGAGGAGTTGGCGCAGTTGGAGAAGGACAAACTTGCCTTGTATGAGATGTACAGAAAATTAATGTGCCACTACTACATTTGCCTCAACCTCTACCCTAGTCGTGGGAAATGTTAATAGTTTGAAGTGTTGGGTGGAATATTTATTCCCAGTCATGAACGGGCCCCTCAAAAATCTCCAGACCCCGGTATCAGAAAAGCGGATTGACCGAGCCATGAAGGCAGGAAATCATGAAAACATTGTTTTGGAGGAAGATGACGGTGAATATGAGTGAGGAGAGACTTTCTTAAGTTTTCACCACCAAGCTTCAAGACCGATATCCTGGTAAGTGCTGTTGGCTGACTACCTGTCAGCTTGGTTAAAAAGGTGTGTGATCCCATCGCCACCCCATGATGACATTGATTGAAAAATAAAAACAGTGAGAATTACCGTCTAGCTTTGGCTAACGGGTCGTGTCCACGACAAGGAATGCGATGAAAGCTTTTCGGTGTTTTTGTTTAGAAAGCAAAGAATGGTGTTTTTTTATATTGAAAAAGAGAATGGAGAGAAGGGAAGTGATTTAAAGAAAAATTTAAACCTTGGAAAAAGCTTTGGAGAAGATGATCTTTTGGAGAATGATTTGAGAGTGTTTTGGCTGTGATTTAAATTATAAAAAGATCTAGGCTCACTAATCTTCTACTCAACTACTTACTTATCTCAAGAACACTTTGGTGCATCACTTTTATCATAAGCAAAAACTTTTAGTTTCTTTTAATGTTCAAGTAAAACAAATAAGATGGTTTTAATTTAAATCTTAAGGTCTTTCTTAACACAACATTAAAAATGGAATGTTAAACCATCAAGCGCGAAGAAGTAAGTATGAAATAAAAATGATTTAAAATATTTGTACTTTGAATGTCCAAGTTTAAAAGAGAAACATTCTCATGTGCTTTCAAGAACAAAGTTCAATTTAGGCATTATTATGATTCAAAAAAATTGCTTTCATAAAAATCGATCAAGAGAAAGGAGGTAGAAGAGATTGATTAGTGAGCCCAAAAAATAGTTTAGTTACTCGTGAATTAAGTGATATGGTTCTAGAAGTTGTAAATAGAAGATGAGATCATTAATGAAAGCATAAAACAAATCATGAAATTAAGAGTGTAGAATTGCATCACAGAAGTCATAAATAAAGAGTAGAGAAATCTTAAACTGAGAATATACATAATCTGAATTGAAGAAGACTGAATTTCATTCACAAATCATCGTTACAAACTCTCCAATCTTGCATTATAACTCAACACACTTATCTCTTTAACATAGCCTTTACTGCCCTCCGATGTACATTCTTCTTCAGAAATGTCAGTATTTATAGGCAAAAGATAAGGGGAAGAGCATATAAAGATAGGGGGAGCAAACGCTCCCCCTGACTTATCAAACTGCCATGAAAATATGGCTTGGGCAACATTTCTGCGACAATGATCTGGCCTTGGGGCCAGATCCGGGGAAGCGTGCGTCCATTGATTCCCAATTCATTCTCCTTTATCTCCTTTTGGTTTTCAGTTTGGATTTCAGATCTGATGTTATCTGCTTGATTCTTCAGTCAACCAACTTGATCTTCAATAATCTAATTTAACCGACTTTGATCTGGGATTATCCTTCTGATACATTTTGATCTTCAGTTGCGATTTAAATCCTCTTAGAATCTAATTTAGTTGGCTTTATCTTATCTCCCTTTATTTGATCATATCCTGCATGTTTAGAAGTTAAGACAAGTTAATTGCAAGATATATTATAGAATTTATGCAGGAATGTAATAACATATATGTAATATATGTATCCAAACACACCTCACACCTATCTTTTGCTCGTCCTTAAGCAAAACAATAGAGCTAACATAACTCACTTTCGTAGGAATCACAGTTGCACTTAGTATGTGCAACAAACCATTAAACTCTAGGTTACCCCTAGAGGACGAGTGTTGTCTCGTGAGGGTTTTCAGTGGATTGCACTCACAAAATCCATAATGAAAAATAAAGTGTTTAGTATTTTCGAAAGTGTATTTTGAAAGAGAAAGCAAATATTTTGAAATGTTTTTTGTAAGAATTAAGTAATTTATAAGTTATAGGAACACCAACTATTCATCTTTAGACTTAGTCTCTATTAAAAAACTTGTTATCAATCAATGTAAGGAGTCAAACAGTATTTCTCATCTAATCTATTATTTTACCCTAAGTCATATGTATCTTCGTGACCGTGAATATTTGACAAAAAAATTTTCAACTCTAACTCTTATACTTTATTTTTACATATTTTTGATAGTAATATCTATTAGTTCTATTTGGCTTTCTACTTCACCCAGGTACCGAACCTTTAGTTGGTGACTCCCAAACCGGATGATTTTAGGGCATTGGGTGAGAAAACACCTTACTGAATTTAGGACTCGAGCAAACAAGGCCTCCAAACTAAGAATTTTAATTAATTATATGGACAACTTTTAGGCGTGAATACTTATGCTTTATGAGGCACAAATCCCAGCTTAATCAGAGGATATATATATATATATATATATATATATATATATATATATATATATATATATATATATATATATATATATATATATATATATATATATATATATATATATATATAACTTTTTCTCTTTTTTTATAAGGCATAAGAGTGTTTGTTTTTGAACCCTAAGTGTATAAGTGTATAAAGTACGCATATTTTATCAAGGTAAAAATCAAGACTAAATTACTTTTTTAATTTTTCTACCTAACTCTAGAAGTCAAACAAATAATCTTATTTTGACTAAATATAAGCAATCCTAATTATGATTCTTCTATTACTTAAAATTAACTTAATTTCTCATAAAAAATAGGTCAAAATATTGTTTCTCTTTTCAAAAAGTTTTTTGAAAGAAAAGAAATTATATATATATATATATATATATATATATATATATATATATATATATATATATATATATATATATATATATATATATATATATATATAGTGAGTTGATCCCCTAAGAACGGTTCTCATGAATTCATGTGAGAACTTTCATGTGGGTCGTCGGATCTGATAGAGATCTAGTTTTATTTGATTTGATCTATCAGATTCGACGACCCACGTGAAAGTTCTCACAGAAATCTATGAGAGCCGTTCTTAGAGGATCAGCTCCCTATATATATATATATATATATATATATATATATATATATATATATATATATATATATATATATATATATATATATATATATATATAAAGAAAACCTATGTTATGTTTGAACCCTTCCCCACACCTATCTCATGCATTGTCCTCAATGTGTAAATGAATGCATAGCATGATATAAACATAAAAATGTGAAGGAAGATAGTATCTGATGAGGGTAGATATCATCCATTATTGACTAGTTGAGAAGAGAAACAAAAGAAAACACTATAATGCAGCAATAGATCTCGAGCAGTTATAGAAATCACTCCTGATAAATAGGATCTTCCAGAAGGATTTCCACCACTTCTGGGCTCAGATACTCACGGTATGGCTTTAAACGATGGCCATTCACTAGAAAAGTGGTATCATCTGTAACATTGATGACCTCTACTATACCATGTGGGTGCACCTTATGAACAATGTAAGAATCGATTCAATGAGATTTCAATTTTCCCTAAAAGAGATGTAATCGTGAATTATAAAGCAGGACTTTCTATCCTGGCTAGAAATTCTTTTGAATTATGACCCTATCATGCATCATTTTCATATAGTTCTTATACTATTTTGAACAATCATATGCATCATTTCTTATCTATTTAAGTTCATCGAGTTTAAATTTTCTAGACTCTCCTGTCTTGTCCAGATCAAAATTTAGGCGTTTGATTGCCTAGTATGCCTTGTGTTCTACCTTGACAGGAAGATGGCAAGCTTTACCATAAATTAACCTATATGGGACATTCCATTAAGAGTCCTGAACGCAGTTCTGTATGCCCACAAGGCATTAGTCAGTCGTAGGGACCAATCTTTCCTAGCAGTGTTCACAACTTTCTCTAGAATGGTCTTGATGGCTCAGTTGAAAACTTCTACCTGGTCGCTAATCTGTGAGTGGTAAGGAGTGGATACCCACCATTGATACAATATTTTTTCATTAAGTCTTCAAATATACGACTGTAAAAATATTTTCCATCATCACTAATGATTACACGAGATAAGTCAAAACGAGAAAATACATTCTCTTTCAAGAAGTTTACCATAACTTTGTTGTTATTGGTTATCCATGCTATGGTAGTTATCCATTTAGAGACGTAGTCAACTGCCACAATGATATATTAGTATCCATGAGACATATGAAAGGGACCTATGATGTCGATGCCCCAAACATCAAAGGTTTTGACAACTAAGATCGGGTTTAATGGAATTTCATTCTATCATGCTATTTTCCCTAACCATTGACAACGATCACACGATTGACAGTAGACATGAGCGCTAGGAAACAAAGTGGGCCAGTAAAAATCAAACTGCAAAATTTTTACATCAGTTTTCTTTCCACTGAAATGACCACCACAGGCTTGATCATGGCAGAATGAAAGGATGATCCTGAACTCAGAGTCAGGATTGCAGTGTCAAATGATCTGATCGGGACAATATTTAAACAAATATGGTTTATCCCAGAAGAACCATTTGACTCTAGCTAAGAAACACAATCATTCTGATTAGGTAGGAATTAGGCATCTGTTCCGTGATAAAATAGTTCACAATGTCAGCATACCATGAAACAGTCAAAGGGGAGACGAACATTAACTGCTCATCAGAAAATGTCTCATGGACAGGCAGTGAGTCGGACAAAAAGTTCGACCACTAATCTAGACAAGTGGTCCACGATAATATTCTCAGCCCCCTTTTTATTGCGAATTTCTAAGTTGAATTCCTGTAGGAGAAAGATCCATCAGATTAAACGGTCTTTAGCATCTCTTTTTATGAGAAGGTACTTTAAAGCTACATGATCGTTGTATACTAGGACCTTAGAACCTATCAGGTGGGGACGTAATTTGTCAAGGGTGAAAATGACCACCAACAACTCTGTTTCAGTTATGGAATAGTTGAGTTGGGTGTTGTTAAGAATCTTCCTGGCATAGAAAATGACGTGAGGAAGTCTATCTGCTCGCTGACCTAGGACAACTCCTATCACATAGTCGAAAGTGTCACACATCACCTTAAATGGAAGATTTCAGCCAGCTTGTCGGATAATAGGTGTCGAGGTTAACTCAGTCTTGAGCTTTTCAAAGCTTGCCAAACAGGAAGGGTGAACTCAAAGGGAGTATCCTTTGCTAGAAGGTTATACAGAGGCTTGAAATTTTTTGAAAAGCCTTTGATAAAGCGGCAGTAGAACCCATCGTGGCCTAAGAAGGATCGCACCTCCCGAACAGTTTTCAAAGGTGGTAATTTTGAGATTAGATCTACCTTAGCTTTGTTAACCTCTATGCCTTTTCAAAAATAACTTGTCCTAAGACAATCCCAGAATTCACCATGAAATGGCATTTTTCCCAATTAAGAACTAGGTTCTTTTCTAACATCTTATCAATACCAATGATAGATGATATAAACCCTCAATAAAATCAGACCCAAAGATAGAGAAGTTGTCAATGAATACCTCTAAGAATCACTCGACCATGTCTGAAAAGATTCTCAACATACGCCGCTGAAATGTAGCAGGTGCATTGCATAGCCCAAAGGGCATGCGACGGTAGACAAATGTACCAAAAGGACAAGTGAATGTCAATTTTTTTTGGTCCTCACGAGCAATGGAGATTTCATTATATCCAGAATAACCATCGAGGAAGGAATAGTAAGCGTGACCGACAAGACATTCTAACATTTGGTCGATGAACGTCAGAGAAAAATGATCTTTCCTAGTCATGGAGTTAAGTTTCCTATAGTCTATGCAGACTCGCCAATCAGTTTGAACACGAGTTGGAACCAACTCATTATTCTCATTAGCAACAACTGCGACTCTGGACTTTTGGGCACAACTTGCACCATACTAGCCCACTGACTATCGAAGATAGGGTAAATTATACCTGCATCTAATAATTTCACTACCACTTTCAAAACAGGGTTCACTATCTCTTTCAGAACAGGGTTTAACCGCCTCTATGGTTCTCTCGAGGTTTTGGCATTCTCTTCGAGATGAATTTGGTGCATTCCCACATAGGGACTAATTCCCTTCATGTCTGCTATAGTCCAGCCTAAAACTTTCTTATGTTCATTGAGCATATCTAGTAACTTTCCTTCTTGGCCCTTGTATAAATGAGAAGAAATGATCACAAGCAATGTTTCAGAACCTAGAAAGGTATACTTTAACGTGTCGAGTAAAGGTTTGAGCTTCAACTTGGGAGACTCGATGATTGACGGAACAAGAACAGATGTTAACACAAGTAAGGGTTCTACCTGGAGTTTTCATTGATTAGTGTATATGATAGGGACAGAGTCTAACAATGCGTTGACCTCTTTTAAAGACTTATCAATGTCAAAGTTCTATCCAAAATGGTCCAAGCATTTCCCTAAGGGGTCTTCGTAACAAAACTCATCAAAGGTGTGACTGACTGAAATATCAATCGTGTTGACCTCCTCATGATCATCCATTTTCGGTGGTTAGGAACTAGTGTGAAAAATATTCAGCTCAACTGTTATATTCTCAAATGACAAGGTCATGACTCCATTTCTATATCTAATGACAGCATCAGCGGTAGTAAGGAATAGTTTACCCAAAATTACAGGAGAGTGATTACTGGGATTTGTCACTGGTTTAGTGTCCAGGACAATAAAGTCTGCAGGAAATTAAAATTCATCGACCTTCAAGATAATATCCTTAACAATTTCTTTGGGGACCTTAACACACTTATCTGCTAAAAGAAATGTAAGGTTAGTTGGTTGTAACTTCCCTAAACCTAGTTATTTGTAAACAAAATAGGGTAAAAGGTTTACACTTGCTCCTAAATCTAGCAAACATTGGTCCATAACCTGATCTCATATTCTAACTGTGATCGTAGGACTCCCAGAATCCTTATATTTTGGTGTAATGATTTATTAGATAAGACAGGATGCTTGTGTAGTAAATGCAGCTTCATGAGGAACAGAAGTTTTCCTCTTGACTGTGGTACGGTCCTTTAGAAACTTGGCATAAGAAGAAATTTGATTGATTTCATCTAAGAAAGGAATGTTGATTTGGACATTTTTTAAAACTTTCAAAATTCTCTCACAATGATTTCTCTTCTTATTGGCTTGAAGACGTTGAGGAAATGAGGTTTGGGCACAAAGAATTCGTTTGATTGTCAACAACTTGATCATCTTTATTTAATGACTCTTTTAAGATACTTTCTCTTTTTCCTTGATTATATTTTCAACATTGGGATCGTTTGGTGGAACTTGGACTTGGTTGTCTACTTTCTTACCCGGCCGTAAAGTGCGGATGGCTTCGACTTCACGGTTTGAACTCGAGCCAATTTCAAATTGGCTTGGTGGAACAATTTGAGGAACATATTGTCCCCTCAGGTTGGGCACATTTTGGTTAGGAAATTGTTCTTTCTCTCTTCCTCCTACAGATGTAGCTAACTGAGCCAACTGAACCTCGATCTTAGTAATTGCTTGAGACATAGTATGATTATATTGGACTTGGTTTTGATTAGTTAGAGTTTGGCTCTGCATAAACTGTGAAAACATATATACTAAAGAAGATTTCCTTTGAATGGGAGGGGCACAGGGAGGAGCAGATGGTGTTACACCATATTGATTTCTCGTATAAAATTGATTGTTAGGAGGTGGTCCTTAGAATAATGGTGATTCACCATATCCTTGTCCTTAAGAAGATTCCAAGAAAGGTTGGGATGGTTCTGCCATCCCAGATTGTATATTTCACTGAATGGTTTGTTTCTGGGTTTGGGCTTGCGAAACATATTGAGTACATTTGCTTGCTCGTTTGATAACTGACAACCCTAGGCATTGTGCAACCAAATGGTCTTGACTGTTACAAAGGATACAAATGGGAGATACCACTGGCTTAGATGGTTCGGGAGTAGAAGATTGAATTCTCTTGCTCATCTCTAAAGCTTCAAGTCTTCGTACTATTGATATCATTTCGGCATCACTCTCAAAATTGTGGTTGACTCTATACATACCACCCCCTATTGGTGGAAGTTATGGTAGTGGGTTGACTATCATCAACACTAACAGGTTCTCATTTTAGAGTGTTTTTTGCTACCTCTTCAAAAAAATTTCATGCAACATTGGCAGTTTTACTAGTGAATGTTCCATTGTAAAGGGACTCAATCATGATCTTATTTTTATAGTCTAAGCCTTCGTACAAAATTTAGATCAAACGGATTTTTTCAAATTCGTGATGAGAAACCCAAGCAAAAGATTCTCGAATCTTTCAAAGTATGTGAAAAATGTCTCCCTTTTTGTTGATGAAAGTGTGAAGGGCTTGATGTATAGAAATAGTCTTCTTTTTGGTGTAGAACTTTCTATAGGAAGCTCAAGCTAACCCTACCCAAGTGAAAATTGAACCATGTTGGAAGAAAGAAGCCAAGCTTTGGCTTTTTCTTTTAGGGAAAAGGGAAATAACCTAAGTTTTAGAGATTTCTCCATCATTTGACTGTATTCATGGTCCACAAATATCCTCAAATTTCCTAACATGTTAGTATGGGTTCTCATTTGCCGATCCCCGAAAGGCTGAAAGCATTTTATCATACCGAATTTAATTTCAAAATTTTCTATAAGGGCTGGCAAAGTGATACAGGAAGGTTGGGTAGATTTTGTAGGATACATGTAATGCTTTAAGGTCATTTGATGATTTTCATTTGCATCACCCATTTTAGCAGTAGAGTTAGAGAGTAATGGATTCTAATCGACCTTTAACATGGACCCACTTTTGCATGAACCAGGGTACCATCCTGAAGAATGATTTTCTAAATTCTAAATAAGATTGCACACATGATGACTCAACCAATCAATTCCAATCAAATATTTTCTTTATCTTGAACTTAAATTGAAAGTAATCAATTTTTAACCACTAATTTTAAGAGAATAAAAATTCTCCCTAGTTAGACAGCTCCTAATAGGTTGGACAGATTGTGGCTTTACTGGTCAAACCCGTCAAACAAGTGATTCAGTCCTTCCTCCAGGCCAGCTACTGCCGCAATGGCTAAATCATCCTTTTTATGACAAGAAAGTTCCTCTTCGAAAACTTGAAAGTGTTCAACGGAGTCTTCCCACAATAGATCCACTTAGTGAGCTCGAAATCCTAGTGATCAAGTTCTAAATGATTTTAAATTAGTTCAAGCTTGGAAAAAACTTATATACGTTATGATTTTTTGGGCTAAGGAACGGGTAATGAATACCGACCTTATGTGAGGAGGGACAACTCCTAAGATCTTTTTATGCAAAATGCACTAATGCAGCACATCAAGTCCAATCAAAAGCACTTTCAAAACCCAACTAACAGCAGATTCATGGGTAGAGTTAGAAAAACACCAACTTTTTTTACGACTCTTAAGCAAGCAATTTTTGTTTGTTTTATTTATTTATTTATGCAGCTCAATTAACAGGCAAGCAAACTCCTTCATGTTGTGCAAATCTTCACTTTGTTCATGAAAAATCCCTACAAAAAAAAAAAAACAAGTTGAAAGTTAACTTTTAGGGATGGCAAAGAAAAAGAAATAAATTTTGAAATTTTTTAATAAATTTTTTTTATAAAACTAAAAAAAATTAAATGTAGATTTTCAAAAACAGATTTTTCACAAGCCCCCGGCAATGACGCCAAAAATTGTTCACAGTTCGATAATTGCAAAATTTTCCTTCGTTGTTTAAACCATGAACAAATAATAAAAAACCTAATCTTTCTTTGAAATCTTTATAAGAGAATTATATATTGGCAAGAATAGGATCGAATCCACAGAGACTGTTAATTTTAATTTTTAAAAATCTAAATCTAATTTTTAATCTAACTGAGAAATCTTTGAGTGAAAGTTGGAGTCTTGTTTTTGAACTAAACTTCAATTAGAAGTATGGATTGAGATAGGAAAATCACTAACCTATAAGGAAAATAAGAGAAGGAGATTGAGAAAGAAGAAAATAAAAAGATGAATTAAAGGTAATAAAATGAAGTAATAGAAAACACCTATTCACATGTGAGACTCATTAATTGAAAGCAGGAGTGAAAGAAGGTAGAGAAATAGGAAATTGAGAATCTGAAATGGTGCACAGAGTCTTGAGTCACTGCTATTGATGTCACCTTAAAGTCTTCCTCCTTCAAAATCACCTTGAAGTGTCCTTCCTCTAAATACTATTGAAAAGAAGTCAAGTGGTTCAAAAAGCTGTAAAGAGAAGATGAGATCATTAATGAAAGTATAAAATAAATCATGAAATTAAGAGAGTAGAATTGCATCACAGAAGTCATAAAGAAAGAGTAGAGAAATCTCAGACTGAGAATGTGCACAATCTACATTGAAGAAGATTGAATTTTATTCATAAATTATCGTTACAAACTCTCCAATCTCGCATTACAACTCAACACACACTTATCTCTTTAACATAGCCTTTACTGCCCTCCAATATACATCTTATTCAGAAATGCTAGTATTTATAGGCAAAAGGTAAGGGGGATAGTGTATGAAGATAGGGGAGCAAACACTCCCCTGATCTTATCAAACTACTACAAAAAACGCGGCTTGGGCTATATTTTCGCGGCAATGATCTGGCTTTAGGGCCAGATCCGGGGGAGCATGCGCCCGTTGATTCCTGATTCTCCTTTATCTCTTGTTGATTTTTCAGTTTGGAATTCAGAACTGATGTTATTTTCTTGATTTTTCAGTCAACCAACTTGATCTTCGACAATCTGGTTTAACCGCCTCTAATCTTGGGCTATCCTTCTAATACGTTCTGATTTTTAGTTGTGATTTAAATCCCCTCACAATCTGATTTAGTTGGCTTTATCTTATCTCTCTTATTTAATCATATCATGCATGATTTAGAAGTTAAGACAAGTTAGTTGCAAGATTTATTATAGATTATATTGTAGGAATGTAATAACAAATTTGCAATATATGTGTCCAAACAGGAAGCAATAAATCCTCCTCTTCAGATGCAATCGAGACTCGATGCTCTTTATTAGATACTTCTTTTCAAGGATTTACCAAATCATTCTTGCGGAAGTCTCATACAACACATGATACTTGATATCTTGTGTCAAACAAGACCTGATGATACCACATACCATCTGATTCATCTTGTCCTACTCCTTCTCGAATGTCTCCTCCTTTTTCTTCTAGTCGTAGGGTCTTCAAGGTTTGATGTCGTTAGGGCACCACATCACCTTACATCTCTACATCCGAAATTGTTCATGCCGTTAAACTTCACGATATAAATCTTCATCAGAAGATGACTCATATATTTCACAAAATAATTAACTATTCTAGCCATTTCATCAGTAAATTCCTCAAAACAATACAAAAAATGATTACTGAAAATAAATCTAAATAGCAAAGACCAGATCTTTACCTCCAACCGAAACTATAGGCAGTCTTCAAAGTGATTTCCTTCACCCAAACAAAACTCCCTATCGAACTCGAAAATCTCTAATACCACTTGTTGGAATCCAAGCAATAGAGAATAGCAGCATACTGCACCAACAAGCAAGCAAAGGGAAGAAAGAGAGAACACAAAAAATTAACGAGGTTCGGCAATTGCCTATGTCCTTGGGGTAGAAGGGGAGAGAGATTTTATTAATCAATCAATTATAGAATGAAAATATTGGGGAAAATATCCCTCTTTATATATCCAGATAATCCTTGAAGAAAAGAAAACTAACGGATCTAAAAACAGATCAGAAATGAATTCAGAATCCTAAAAGAAAACTTCCCAGACCCGACGTGTGATCGATCAGATGGTCAACCGCATTCTGTGCATTATCAAAATGCGCTCTGTGCGATCAAACGGGTGGTCCACCGCGCTCTATGTAGAGCCATTTTAGACGTTCTGGCCAGTCGATCGGACAGTCGACTAGGCTACTTTGCTGACCAGCTGCTCTTCCGTGGTCGACCGCTATCCTTTTTTTCCTTGTGCACGCTCTGTGCATGGCCAGTCGACTAACCCTCTGTCTTCGGCTGCGTCTGATCTTCTACCTTGTACCGTTGAACTCCGATCTATGTGATATCTTCTCCGGTGAGTTAAAAAACTCTACTAATAAGATTTTACAAGATGACTCATGGATTTTACTGATGATTGATTATTTTCAGCTATCTTCTCAGAAGATTCCTAAATGCAATACAGAAAATGATTAGTAAAATAAATTCAAATCGAAAAGGTCAGATCTTTACCTCCAACCGAAATTATAAACAGACTCCAAAGTGAGTTGCTCCACCCGAATGAAACTCCCCATTGAACTAGGAAAGCTCTAGTACCAGTTGTTGGAATCCAAGCAACAGAGAATATCAGCACACCAGAGAATAGTTGCCAATTGCATGAACAAGAAAAAAAAGGAAAGAAAGAGATAACACACAAATTTAATAAGGTTCGACAATTGCCTACATCCTTAGGGCAGAAGTGAAGAGAGATCTTATTTATCAATCAATTACAGGATACAAATACTGGGGACAATGCCCCTCTATATAGCCAGAGAATCTTTAAAGAAAAAATGAACAGATCTAAAAACAGTTCAGAAACAAATTCAGAATCCTAAAAGAAAACTGCTCATACCTAATGTTGGTCGACCACGCTCTGTGCAGTGTCGAAACTGCGCTATGTACGGTCGACTGGGCGGTCGACCGCGCTTTGTGCAGAGCCAATTTAGACGTTCTGGCTGATCGACTGAGCTTACTTTTGCTGACCAGCTTCTCTTGGGCGATCGACCGGATAGTTGACCACTACCCTCCTTTTTCCCTCGTGCACGCTCTGTGCATGGCCGGTCGACCGGCCTACCGACCAGACCTCTGTCTTCGACTGCGTCTGGTCTTCTACCTTGCACCATTGAACTCTGATCTCTGTGTTATCTTCTTCGATGAGTTAAAAAACTCTACTAACAGGATTTCACACTATCTCCCCACATGAATGTGCATATCATATTTATTTTGTATCCTTTAAACCTATAAATTAGTTTTTCACCTATTACCTATTACTGGTCATGAAAACTCTTTCTATTAACATGTAAATGTTTAATCTAGGCATAGTTAGAAAACCCCATGTCTTGGCCGATTTCAAAGAATGCTTTATTTGCGTGTTTTGTATTCGTCTCTGGCTTATATTGTGTGTCATCAATGATACAATTCTGCTAACTAATAGGCTTCTCTTCTTTTTTGTTGACTAGATTACTTTCAGTCTAAGAGAATTAGAAATTAAGTTTTGCATTGTATTGTAATATCTCTAGTTAGTAATACTGAATTTTTAGTTTTTTAAATTATCTATTTTGATTTACTGATTATTTTTATTATTTTTTAATTAATTTGATTTTTTTATTATTAATTAAATATGCAAATTATTTTGGGATAGTAAATAGTAATTTGGATTTATATATTATTACCATTATTTCTTATTATTTTTAGTTACTTATTACTATCATTTCTATTATTATTCTTCCATTATGATTATTATTTATTATTATTATATGGTTAATTATTATGATTAATATTTATTGTTATTACTATTAGTGTTATTATTATACTATTATTAGTGTTTATTAATTATTATTAGTGTTACTATTATTTTATTTATTTATTTAATATTGGTATAAATATTAGTGGTAGTGGTAGTTATTAATTATCATTTCTATTATTATTGTTATTATTATTATCAATTATTATTATTGTTAATTAATATTAGTATTATTATTAATATTGTTAATTATTATTGTTATTACTAATCGTTATGATTATGATTATTAATATTATTGTTAATTACTATTATTAATAATAATTATTATTAGTAATGGTTATTTTCTTATGATTATAATTATTGTTATTATTACTACTATTAATGTTATAGTTATTTTAATTATTATTAGTATTATTAATTATTGTTTTTAGTGCATATTATTAATACTATTTATTTAGGCGTAATATGGGATGCGTCTACTGCATGTGGCAATTGGTGTTCGCTGACATAATAAATAATAATGAACTGTTCATAATATATTGTAACTAACTGTAATCACCTGACTGTACATATATATAAACCATGATGACATCTGATTTTGTAATGACTGATTTTATTGCTTTTTGTTCATGATATTGATTGTTTAGTTATCTTTTATTTTCAGTTTATCATGTTGTTGTTGTATACACTGTTTATATGCACGAGTACTTAACTTTTCTTATACACTCATTAGGTCATTTCTAACGATCCTGAATTTGCACGTCCACATATTGGATGTGCTTTATTTCAGTGATCAGGTGTTCGATGAGCTCGTGCATCTTGCGAGGAGTCTGGAGTTTCTCCCTATAGTCTGGTATTCTTGCCTCTTTTTTATTCTTGTTTCTATATTTTTTTATTCTTGTATATCAGATTCAGTCTTTGTTCCAGTTCTTTATTTATATGATATCATGCGTAGATGTTTGTATGTGATATTGTAGTGATCGTTGATTCATTATAGTATAAATTTATACCTTGTTTTGGGTTAACTTAAGACTTAGCGTGCATACGTGAAGTATTTTCCTTGTGTATATGCGTCACCGACTCTCGTCGCGTCTCCGCTCCAGCGTATTTTGGAAAGTGGGGCTTGATATGTAATATCTTATTATACTGTTTGACTAGCAAAGTAGCTCTTCCTTCTAGATCTATTTTAATATTCTTGTGCTCACTGTTGATTTTATAATTGAGGGATTTCATTAGGTTTATAAAGATAATATTAAATTTTGTTTAGCTTATTTATACTAATTTCTTACTAGTGGTTTATTTGGGCGTTTTATATTCGTCTTTGGCTTATATTATGTGTCATCAATGAATTCAATTTTGTTAGCTAGACTTCTCATTTTCTTTGTTGACTGGATTGCTTTCACTCTAAGAGAATTGGAGGCTCAATCCTGCATTGCATAAACTTAATATGCTGCTTGACTGGCAAAATAGCTCTACCTTTTAGATTTACCTTAACATTCTTGTGCTAATTATTGATTTTGTAACTAAGTGAGCGATTTCATTAGGTTGATAAGATAATATTAATTTTTTTAGCCTATTTATACCAATTTCCTACCTAGTGGTTTATTTGCGTTTTTGGTACGTCTCTGGCTTATATTGTGTGTCATCAGTGAATACAATTCTGTTAGCTATACTTCTCATCTTCTTTATTGATTGAATTACTTTCAGTCTAAGAAAATTGAAGATTCAGTCTAACATTGTATGATTTTATTATGAAGCTTTACTGGCAAAGTAGCTCTACCTTTTAGATTTATCTTATCATTCTTGTGCTCACTATTAATTTTTTAACTAAGTGAAGGATTTTATTAGGATGATAAGATAATATTAAATTTTGTTTAGCTCATTTATACTAATTTCTTATCTAATGGTTTATCGCACTTTTTATTCACCTCTGGCTTATATTGTGCATTATCAATGAATATAATTCTATTAGCTTGACTTCTCATCTTTTTTGCTGACTGGATTACTTTCAGTTTAAGAGAATTTGAGGTTCAGTCCTGCATTGCGTGATCTTATTATGCTGCTTGAATGGTTAAGTAGCTCTGTCTTCTTCATTTATCTTAACATTCTTGTGCTCTCTAGTATTTTGTAACTAAGTATGGGATTTCATTAGGCTGATAAGATAATATTAAATTTTGATTAGATAATTTATACCAATTTCTTACTTAGTGGTTTATTTGCACATTTTGTATTGTCTCTGGCTTATATTGTGTATCGTCAATGTATACAATTCTGTTAGCTATACTTCTCATTTCTTTGTTAACTGGGTTACTTTCAGTCTAAGAGAATTGGAGGTTCAATCCTGCGTTTCATGATCTTATTATGCTGTTTAACTGGCAAAGTAGCTCTGCCTTTTAGATTTATCTTAACATTCTTTTACTCACTATTGATTTTATAACTAAATAAGGGATTTCATTAGGTTGATAATATATTATTAAATTTTAGTTAGCTCATTTATACCAATTTCTTACCTAATGGTTTATTTGTATGTTTTGTCTTCAGCTTTAGCTTATATTATGTGTCATCAATGAATACAATTCTGATAGCTAGACTTTTCATCTTCTTTATTGACTAGATTACTTTTAGTCTTAGAGAACTGTAGGTTCGGTTCTGCATTGCATGATCTTATTATGTTACTTGACTGGCAAAGTAGCTCTACCTTCTTGATTTATCTTAATATTCTTGTGCTTACTATTGATTTGATAATTAAGTGAGGGATTTCATTAGGTTGATAAGATAATATTAAATTTTGGTTTGCACATTTATAACAATTTCTTACCAAGTGGTTTATTTTCATGTTTTGTATTTGTTGGACCAGAGGCCCTTCACCTTAGTTTTGATAATGACTAACTTATGAAGGTCAGTTTGTTAATGATCTTGTATTTTAGTAAGTTTTAGATATTGATCAAGATCTTAGTAGATATTTTACTTCAACAAGAGATTTACAGTCAAAGTGTTGAAGAAAATTAGTGTTGATTCAAGAGCTCACATCACAACGATCACATCTAGCTCCTTTGGATAAAAGTTGGATCAAGTCATCTTGGAGATGAAGATTGACGAGAAGATTTCAGTTTGTTTAGTTTAGTTTTTGTTTAGATCTTATGTGAGAATAGATTAATCTTGATATGCTCAAGTACACATGCAAGTTCAATAATTTTGATTTTTTATTTAATCGTTTTGGATTTTCAAGAAGATATCATCTTTATATTTTCATGAATAGATAGAATCAAAGCAAGTTTTACATGTTTAAATGTGTATTGGATTGCATCCATTTACCTTATTGTTTCATATTGTAAAAAACTTATTTTTATGATTCTAGTTCATGGTTTCAAGTTTTGTTTTTAACAAAACTTAGTTTTGGATTTAATTTTAAAATATAGATATATATTTTATATGTGTATTGAATTCTATTCATATACACTATGCTTGAAAAAGTATTTCTATATCATGTTTTTGTATTGATACAAGTTTTGGAGAAAACGTATTTTCATTTCAAAATTCTAAGTTTGAAAAATACAGTTTTTTGTTTAAAGCTAATACTTCCTTGTCTCAAAAATAGTTCAAATAGTTTGTAATTGTTGGCCCAAAGGCCTTCCACCCTAGTTTTGATGATGATTAACTCATGTAGTTATGTTTACTAATAATCTTGTGTTGTTTAAGTTTCAGATCATTAACCAAGATATTAGTTAGTGATTAGCTTCAACAAGGAGTTTAGAAGCTTTTCATGGTGATTCTGAAAGCACACCTAGAGGGGGGGTGAATAGGTGTACGTGCTAATCTAGTGAACTAAATGCGCTAAATGCGGAAGCTAATGCAAATTTTGCAATCACACTTAGTACAATCAACAAGTGTAGCCGAATTCCCCGTCAAGGGCTCTAAACTAACTCCTCTTGATTCCACTAGATATGGGTTGAGGTGCTATGTGAAGCTCTTGTTGATTAAGTACAAGTAAGGCACACACAAACAACCAAGCATATAAGATAGAGCAATATAGATGATGCAACGCACAACACAAGCAAATAAGATATGTATGATATGAATGATGCTTTGCACAAATATAAAGAGAGAGAGTTAGAGAGACAAGTGGATCAAACGCTAACAACAAGATATGTTTCGAGGTTCGAGCACCTTGCACTACATCCCCGCCTACACCACTGTGTAGGATTTCCAATCCACTATCTCCCACCAAGGGAACCTCTACCGAAGAGGATTTGTTACAACAATGGAGTACCGAACTCCTCTCTCAAGCAACCACCTCACAACCGAGGGGTAAGCCCGTAGCCAAACAACCACAACACCTCTACCGAAGAGGGTTTACAACCAAACTCCACCTCTCACTAGAGGGAGCAAACCAATCACCTGATCAACCTCTACCAAAGAGGGATACAACAAGAACAAGGGTGTTTACAACAAGTGGTTTCTTTCAACCACAAACCAATCTCCTTTTCCACAAAAACAAGATCCTAATAGAATAGGATAGATGATAGCTCAAGTGTGGAAAACTAGGTGTTTGGAAAACAAGAAACTCAAAGAAAATGCTTGGGAAAACTCTTGTAAAAGATAGAGAATGAAGACCAATACAAATATCCCAAATTCCTATTTTCTTTGATTTTTCCAAAAACCTAAAACAAATAAGATTGGAAGTTTAAAGCCCAAAAACACTTTTGAAAACTTGTTTTAAACTCTGAGGAAACAATAATTTTTCTCTTGTCAAAATCTTAGCCAAAATCCCAAAGAATTGGGGTTTATATAGGCCCATCAGAAAACTAGCCGTTAGGCTGACGTGGCAGCCTGACAGGCTACCGGTCGACCGGAACGGTCGATCGCCAACGGTCTAAAATCCGACCGTTGGAGCCTCCGGTCGACCGTCCCGGTCGACCCAAACAAACAGAGAGCACTGCTTTCAGACCCGGTCGACCCTGACGGTCGACCGTCCTAGTGTCTGCCAAACGTGCACAGTTTTGTGCACGCCGGTCGACCGACCCGGTCGACCGACTTCATCCCAAGTCGACTAGGTCAGTTGACTAGTCGATTGGTTGAAGCCTGGAACAGAAAACTGAGCCAGAAAAACAGTTTAAAAAATATTTTGAAAAATCTTTTAATTCTTCTAAAAATCCACAAAACTTGTTTTAACATTTTATATTGAAACACAAACAAGTGATAAAAATTTCAAGACATATATCAATCATATCAATTTATTTTTGAGTCTTGCAAATTTTATCAAAACCAACACTTGTATTTTTATCAAACTTGATTTTTTCAAAACATGAATAGGATAGTCAAAATAAGTTTGTTAAAAAGTTAAGCATGCATGTATAGAATGAAACAACTATACATATATCAATTTAAACTTGTTTTGATCAACTATTTATGAAAACCAAAAACCAAACATAAAACGTGTGTGTTTGTGCACTTGAGTATATCAACTATACTAAGCTTTACAAATGGATCTAAAAACACACTAAACTATGGATACCTAAGTCTTCTTGATGATCTTCATCTTCAAGGCGACTCGATCCACAAACACCGTGATCCATGAGCTAGGCAAGATATGATCTTGATGCTTTGGCCCTGGAATCACCATGAAAAGCTTCTAAACACCTTTGTTGAAGCTAATCACCAACTAATATCTTGTTAAATGATCTGAGACTAGAAACACAAGATTATTAGTAAACATAACTACATGAGTTAATCATTATCAAAACTAGGGTGGAAGGCCTTTGGGCCAACAATCTCCCCCCTTTTGATGATGACAAAACTCATGGAGTTATATATGCATGGATTAAAGTTAAGCTTCAAAGAAGCTCCCCCTTAACTCATGCATAAACAAATAAACATAAATATGCGATGAATATTAAACATGAATGCATAAATATGCATAAACAATAAGGATCTAGATACCAATGAAATGTTCAAAAAAAAAACTGCTCTAGATACCAATTAACATTAAACTATATTAAACTTAATATATATGCAAAAACATAAAATATGCATATATCAAACTCAAAATCTTTCTCCCCCTTTTTGTCACTCATCAACAAAGGGGTAAAAATCAAAACAATAAATAAAATGAGGGGTAAAAATCTTTCTCCCCCTTTATGTCAATCAAAATAATGAAAACAATGTTCTCCCCCTTTTTGTCTAAAACAAAATCAATAAGGGGTTACAATCAATTAAGATACCAAAGAATTAGATATGACAAATTAGCATCTTGATATCAATTGAAAGTGAACAAAGATCAATAAATGTTACATGCTATATACATTCATGAAGAGGAAGACACTAAGTTAGCTTTCCTACACATATACATTACATGAAGGAGGGATGTTAAGCCCTAATTCACATAACACACATTATGTAATGCATAAGAGAAGATGTGAAGCTCCCCCTATACACGTGTACCACATAAATAAGAGATGTTAAGCTCTTCAATACAAGATACACTCAACATGAATCTATATGTAGAAGAGATGTTAAGCTCTCCTTGCATATAGTCAATACAAATCAAAACTTTTGTATTTTACTTTAAACAAAAAAATTTTAGATACCAATTTAAAACACAAGACATCTTGATATCAAAAAAAATTAGTATTTTTATTTTTAAGCCATATAAACAATTGAAATGACTATTTTCTATCATAAAGTAAGGGAGTGGAATACTAAATACCAATTGAAATATGAAAATCGAATTTTCTCCCCCTTTATGAAATACAAACAAAACACATGCATAGGCTTGAAATAAGATACCAATTAAAAACTAAATCAATTGAAATAAAAGTTGAAGCTCAAGCTCTAACATAAACAAGATTTGTGCTCAAGATATAGAAATATAATAGCACAAATAAAACAAGTATATGTGTATGAAATAGAATGAGTACCAATCACCAATAGATGATACCTATTGAAAATATACATACACAAACACATATGAGTATACAAAAGAATCAAGATTGATACCAATTGAAAGAGTTCAATGATACCAATTGACATAACAATAAAAGCATGGTATAACTCATATCAAAATGAAGAATACGAACTAGTTAAAATGGAAATTTTTGTTAACTAGTACGAAATCCTTCAAACAAGGAATAAACTAAAAATTTTTTCATAAAACACATGTAAATCACATAGCACTTAAGAACACTCAATATTCAATAAAGTCCATACATGCTCATGAAAACATACTCATGAGAAATATTTTAAAAGATGATGAGTGTACAAGTAATGTGTGACATGGCATTATGAAATTTCCAATTAAGCTCAAAATTCCTTGAAAGAAGAAAAACATGAAAACATAAAAATCATCTAAATTATTTAATCTTCAAGGCATATGTATGTCTAATACAAACTAAAGTATACATACATATCCAAAACACAACGAGTCCACATAATATATGCATTAAGGCATGTGGCTCAAAAGGATGTATATGTATATGAATAGTTTGGACAAGGTAGACATATACATGAAGTTAAACAAATAAACACGAAATCATGAAAAACTAAATTTTCATTAAAACAAACTTTCATTTCAAGGTATATGTATGAATTGTCAAACATGAAGTATACATACATATCCCTAAACACAATTGAGTCCATATATAGATTTGCATGAAAGGCATATGACTCAAGGGGTATACATGTATATCTTAAAGTTTGGCAAAATGAACATATACATGAAATGAAAAATCATAAAAAAAATTAAAAATAGGAATACAAGTTTAAAATGCATGAATCATCAAAACTAGACTATACTAGCACATCTAATGGGTTCAAATAAGCAATCAAGCCCAAACATATAGATTTATTTGTGGCCCACTATATGCACAAGTATAAAAATCCTAGTCTTAATGAAAACTAACATCTAAACAAGTAATCTTAACATGAAGCATTAAAACACAATATAAAAATCATCATGATAAAACTAAAACATGATTACTATGTAAATTCACATGTATTAGATTCATGATGTACATTATAGCTTAAACAAAAGTGAGAACACTAAGTATGGGTTCATATAAGCATGTGTGTCTCAAATACTATACATGTATGTCAAGTATCTAATAAACATGGTATGTATATACTAATCCATAGACATCAAAAACATGCTATAAAACATCAAAAACATGCTAATAATGATAAGAATGAAAAGCATGTAATAAATGGGAGTTTAGGAATTGTTACCAAAACCTAGAAGGCAACTCTCCTTGTCTCTAAAACATGATGGTCCTTTCCACCAAACATCCCTTGAAAGTGATTCATCCAATTGATCTCCTTTAAGTACGGAACGCATCCACTCCAAGGTACCATCACTCTCACGTCATGTGAGAGCCCACACCTACATCAACAATAATAGGAGGGGTGGTCTTTGGTACCCATATCTTATTGGGTCCATGGGGGTTAGTCCCTTCTCTAACCCAAACAAAAATTCTTTGCTAAATTTACATTATGTAATCTATCAAAGCAAAATTTAGCAAGGTGGCCCTTACGTCCACAATGTGTACAAGTGTACACATGAGCATACATGGTGTGATGGTGTCCGTGAGGAGCATGTGTATGCCGTGGAGGGTGTGCATGAAAAGATGGAACTTGTTTCTTTCGAACCAAGGATTCCAAGCGTGTATGGTTCATGGCACATTGGCTCATAGTGGAGCCCAAACAATCAATTTTCTTCTTAATTAATTTTATATCATTTTCAATCAAAGAAGAAGTGGAGCATGCAATAGGTGAAGTGTGTGATACTACCCTAGCATGGCAAATATGTGCATCAATCCTATTTTGCGAACAATCATTCTTCTTTAAACAATCTTCTAAATCCTTAGAAATAGAAGTAATTTTCAATTTTAAAGAATTATTTTCTTTTAAAACAAAATCTACTTTTGAAGTCAAAGCATCATTATTTTTCAAAATGGCATGGCAATCATTTTTATTTTTCAAGCAATCAATTTCTTTTAATGTAAGGTCTAGTTGAGATCTAAGTGAGTCACATTCACTAAACACCTCTTCCTTCTCTTGCAAAACAATCTCAATTTTAGAAGACAAATTTTTATTTTCTTCTTTTAAAACAAGATTCTCCTTTTTCAAAATTTTGTTTTTAGAAATCAAATTTTCACAATTTTTAGCAAGTTCTTCATTCATAGCATGTGCTTCTAAACAATCATTGCAATATGAAATAGCATCTAGTTGAGTGTCCGAGTGTACCTCAAGGGAGTCATTCCCTTGGACCATGAAGCAATGTTCTTCGGACTCATCTCTTCTAGATCTTCTCCTCTTTTCAATAATCTTTGGTAGCTCGGGAGAAGTCAAAATACTCCAAACTGCAAAAGCCGAATCATAGTGAGCAAACACATGTAAATAATCTTTGTAAAGTGATGCTCTAAGTGCCTTTAGGGCAATTGCATTGGCCTTAATATGCTTGCTATTACTAAGGTATGATACCTTGGTAATGGCAAGGTGAACATGCAATCCTAGGGTCTTCAAATAGCAATTCATCTTAACCTTCCAAATATCAAGTCTAGAAATATCAAACATAGGAGGGCTATCCATGAGTGCAAACTAAAATGTGTGCAAGCAAATAAATGTGCAAATGCAAATGTAGATTAGCAACCAAATGGATCTCACTCCTAGGATGTTAAGCCTAAGTATCAGGAGCACTAGCTCTGATACCAATTGAAAGCACACCTAGAGGGGGGTGAATAGGTGTATGTGCTAATCTAGTGAACTAAATGCGCTAAATGCAGAAGCTAATGCAAATTTTGCAATCACACTTAGTACAATCAACAAGTGTAGCCGAATTCCCCGTGAAGGGCTCTGGACTAACTCCTCTTGATTCCCCTAGATGTGGGTTGAGGTGCTATGTGAAGCTCTTGTTGATTAAGTACAAGTGAGGCACACACAAACAACCAAGCATATAAGATAGAGCAATATAAATGATGCAAGGCACAACACAAGCAAATAAGATATGTATGATATGAATGATGCTTTGCACAAATATAAAGAGAGAGTTAGAGAGACAAGTGGATCAAACGCTAACAACAAGATATGTTTCGAGGTTCGAGCACCTTGCTCTACATTCCCGCCTACACCACCGTGTAGGATTTCCAATCCACTATCTCCCACCGAGGGAACCTCTACCGAAGAGGATTTGTTACAACAATGGAGTACCGAACTCCTCTCTCAAACAACCACCTCACAACCGAGGGGTAAGCCCGTAGCCAAACAACCATAACACCTCTACCGAAGAGGGTTTACAACCAAACTCCACCTCTCACTAGAGGGAGCAAACCAATCACCCGATCAACCTCTACCAAAGAGGGATACAACAAGAACAAGGGTGTTTACAACAAGTGGTTTCTTTCAACCACAAACCAATCTCCTTTTCACAAAAACAAGATCCTAATAGAATAGGATAGATGATAGCTCAAGTGTGAAAAACTAGGTGTTTGGAAAATAAGAAACTCAAAGAAAATGCTTGGAAAAACTCCTGTAAAAGATAGAGAATGAAGACCAATACAAATATCCCAAATTCCTGTTTTCTTTGATTTTTCCAAAAACCTAAAACAAGTAAGATTGGAAGTTTAAAGCATAAAAACACTTTTGAAAACTTGTTTTAAACTCTGAGGAAACAGTAATTTTTCTCTTGTCAAAATCTTAGCCAAAATCCCAAAGAATTGGGGTTTATATAGGCCCGTCAGAAAACTAGCCGTTAGGCTGACGTGGCAGCCTAACAGGCTACCGGTTGACCGGAACGGTCGACCGCCAACGGTCTAAAATCCGACCGTTGGAGCCTCCGGTCGACCGTCCCGGTCGACCCAAACAAACAGAGAGCACTGCTCTCAGACCCGGTCGATCCTGACGGTCGACCGTCCTAGTGTCTGCCAAACGTGCACAGTTTTGTGCACGCCGGTCGACCTACCCGGTCGACCGACTTTATCCCAGGTCGACTAGGTCAGTTGACTAGTCGACTGGTTGAAGCCTGGAACAGAAAACTGGGTCAGAAAAACAGTTTAAAAAATATTTTGAAAAATCTTTTAAGTCTTCTAAAAATCCACAAAACTTGTTTTAACATTTTATATTGAAACACAAACAAGTGATAAAAATTTCAAGACATATATCAATCATATCAATTTATTTTTGAGTCTTGTAAATTTTTATCAAAACCAACACTTGTATTTTATCAAACTTGATTTTTCCAAAACATGAATAGGATAGTCAAAATAAGTTTGTTAAAAAGTTAAGCATGCATGTATAGAATGAAACAACTATACATATATCAATTTAAACTTGTTTTGATCAACTATTCATGAAAACCAAAAGCCAAACATAAAACGTCTGTGTTTGTGCACTTGAGCATATCAACTATACTAAGCTTTACAAATGGATCTAAAAACACACTAAACTATGGATACCTAAGTCTTCTTGATGATCTTCATCTTCAAGGCGACTCGATCCACAAACACCGTGATCCATGAGCTAGGCAAGGTATGATCTTGATGCTTTGGCCCTGGAATCACCATGAAAAGCTTCTAAACACCTTTGTTGAAGCTAATCACCAACTAATATCTTGTTAAATGATCTGAGACTAGAAACACAAGATTATTAGTAAACATAACTACATGAGTTAATCATTATCAAAACTAGGGTGGAAGGCCTTTGGGCCAACAGATTCCGGTGCCAAAGCTTAAAGATCATACCTTTGCACTCGGAGGATCACGTTTGGGACCAAGCCGACTTGAAGATGGAAGATCATCAAGAAGACTTAGGTATCCTAGTTTAGTTTAGTGTGTTTAGATCCATTTGTAAAGATAAGAATAGTTGATATGCTCAAGTGCACATAACACACACGTTTTATGTTTTGTTTTTTGGTTTTCATGAATAGTTGATCAAAACAAGTTTAATTGATATATGTATAGTTGTTTCATCTATACATGCATGCTTAACTTTTAAACAAACTTATTTTGACTTTCCTATTCATGTATTAAAAAATCAAGTTTGATAAAAATACAAGTGTTGGTTTTTGATAAAACTTGCAAGACACAAAAATGATTGAATATGTTGATATATGTCTTGAAATTTTTATCACAAGTGTGTTTATCAAAGTAAAATGATAAAACAATTTTTATGGTAATTTTAAAAGAGATAAAAGATTTTCTAAAATATTTTTAACATGTGTTTCTGTCCCAGAACAGTAGCTGACAGGCTAGGTTGGCCGACCGACCGCACGGGTCAACCGCACCAGAGGCCGGTCGACCCTTGGGGTCGACCGACGTGCACAAGCCTGTGCGCGTTTGGCAGACACAGGGACGATCGGCCGGGCGGCCGACCGGACCTGAGAGCAGTGCTCTCTGTTTATTTGGGTCGACCGGGCGATCGACCGGGTTGACCCAACGGTCACATTTCTGACCGTTGGCGGTCGGCCGGGCCGGCTGACCGTTAGCCTGTCAGGCTGCCAGATCAGCCTAACGGCTAGTTTTCTGATGGGCCTATATAAACCCCATTTCTTTGGGATTTTGGCCAAGATTTTTAGAGCTGATTTTCTCCCATTCTCTGGTTTTAAAAACAAGTTTAAAAAGTGTTTAAAGAGCAAAAAAGGTTCATTCTATTTGTTTTTAAGTGTTTTGTTTATTTCAAAGAAACTAGGTTTTGGGAATTGTTTTTGAGCAAAAATCTCTATATCATTTTTGGTGTTTTCCCAAGAGTTTTCTTTGATCAAAATACTTAGTTTTCCACACTTGAACTATCTTCTATCCTAATCTATTTAGGATCTTTGTTTGTGAAAAAAGGAAAGAGGTTTGTGGTTGAGATATACCACTTGTTGTAAACCCTTGATTTCTTGAGTTGCTCCCTCTTTGGTAGAGGTTGAGGTTGTTGTATTGGGTTGGTGTTTGCTCCCTCTTTGGTAGAGGTTGAGGCTTGTGGTTTGCTCCCTCTAGTGAGAGGTGGAGTTTGGTTTGTAACCCTCTTCGGTAGAGGTGTTTGTGGTTGTTGTATTGGCTACGGGCCTACCCCTCGGTTGTGAGGCGGTGTTTGAGAGAGGAGTTCGGTACTCCATTGTTTTAACAAATCCTCCTCGGTAGAGGTTCCCTCAGTGGGAGATAGTGGATTGAAAATCCTACACGGTGGTGTAGGCGGGGATGTAGAGCAAGGTGCTCGAACCTCGAAACATATCTTGTTGTTAGCGTTTGATCCACTTGTCTCTCTAACTCTCTCTTTTCATTTGTGCAAAGCATCATTCTTCATTCATATCATACATATCATATTTGCTTGTGTATTGCCTTGCATCTTTCATATTGCTCATCCTTATATGCTTGGTTTGATTGTGTGTGTGCCTCACTTATACTTAACCACAAGAGCTTCACATAGCACCTCAACCCATATCTAGGGGAATCAAGAGGAGTTAGTCCAGAGCCCTTCACGGGGAATTCGGCTACACTTGTGTGTTGTATTAAGTGTGTTGCAAGAATTGTTTTAAGCTTCCGCATTTAGCGCACTTAGTCACTAGATTAGCACTTACACCTATTCACCCCCCTCTAGGTGTTTTTCAATTGGTATGAGAGCCAACGCTCCTGATATTAGGCTTAACATCCTAGGAGTGAGATCCATTTGTTTGCTAATCTATTATTTGCATTTGCTTGTTTGCACACTCATATAGTTTACCATGGACTTCATGACCCCACCTAGTTTTGACCCTTCCAACATTGTTGTTTGGAAGTATATGATGTCCATGTACCTAAAGACCCTAGGTTTGCATGTTTTCCTTACCGCTACCAAGAGATGTTATCTTGGTGACCGCAAGCATATAGGGGCCAATGCACAAGCCCTTGAGGCCATTAGAAGCACATTAAATAAAGAATATCTTATGCTTGCTTCTAACTTTGATTCCGCATTTCCAGTGTGGAACAAGTTGACAACCACAACCACCTCCAAGCTTCAATTGCCAAATCAACCGGAGGAGTCTAGTGGAGAATCCGATTCTCAATGCTTAATGGTCCAAGGGAATGACTCCCTTGAGGTACATTCGGAACCCCACTTAGATTGTGATGATAGTGCTAGTTCTTCATGTAATGATAATTTTGATGCTCATGCTTTAAATGAAGAACTATCTATTGTGTGTGAAAAATTGATTGAAAAATATAAGATTTTGAAAAAGATAAGTCTAGGAATTGAAAAAGAAAATAAAAGTTTGCATTCTAGACTTGACATTATTTTGCAAGAAAAAGAGGAGATTTCTAATGAGAGGAATTCATTAAAATCTCAACTTGATCTTGCACTAAAAGAAAATGAGTTTTTGAAAAACAATAATGATTGTGAAAATATTTTGAAGAAAAATGAAAACTTATCTTCAAAAATTGATTTCATTTTAAAAGAGAATGTTGCTTTTAAAAACAAAATTATTTCTATTCTAATGACTTAAATGTTTGTTTAAAGAAAAATGATTGTTTGCAAAATAAGATTGATGCACATGTTTGCCATGCTAGGGTAGTATCACACACTTCACCCATTGCATGCTCCACTTCTTCTTTGATTGAAAATGATATAAATTTAATTAAGAAGAAAATGGATTGTTTGGGCTCCACTATGAGCCAATGTGCCATGAACCACACACGCTTGGAATCCTTGGTTCGAAAGAAACAAGTTCCATCTTTTCATGCACACCCTTCACGGCATACACATGCTCCTCACGGACACCATCATCACTTGTATGCTCATGTGTACACTTGTACACATTGTGGACGTAAGGGCCACCTTGCTAAATTTTGCTATGATAGATTACATGTTTCAAATTTAGCAAAGAATTTTGTTTGGGTTAGAGAAGGTACTAACCCCCATGACCCAAAAGAGTATGGGTATCAAAGACCACCCCTTATTTATTTGATGTAGGTGTGGGCTCTCACATGATGTGAGAGTAGCGGCACCTTGGAGTGGATGCGTTCCAAGCTTAAAGGAAATCAATTGGATGCATCACTTTCAAGGAAAGTTTGGTGGAGAAGACCACCATGTTTTGGAGATAAGGAGAGTTGCCTTCTAGGTCTTGGTAACGATTCCTAACTCCTCTTTATTGTTTTCATGCTTTTAATATTCATTATTTATAGCATGTTTCATTGTTTAGTGATTAGTATGAAAATGCCATGTTAATTAGATTCTTGACATACATGTATAGTATTTGAGACACCCATGTTTAATATGGATTATTATTTTGTGTTCTCGTATTTGATTAGCTATCATGTACATCATAAATCTAATAACATGTGGATATTCATAATAATCATATTTATGTTTATCATGTTGATTTATATCTTGGTTTTATGCTTCATGTGTTGATTACATGTTTAGATGTTAGTTTTCATTAAGACTAGGACTTATACTTGTGCATATAATGGGCCACAAATAAATCTATATATGTTTGAGCTTGAGTGCTTATTTGAACCCATTAGATGTGCTAGTATAGTCTAGTTTTGATGATTCATGCATTTTAAATTTGTATTCCTATTTTTGGATTTGTTTTATGATTTTTCATTTCATGTATATGTTTATTTTGCCAAACCTTAAGATATACATGTATACCCTTTGAGTCATTTGCCTTTCATGCAAATCTATATATATGGACTCAATTGTGTTTAGGGATATGTATGTATACTTATTGTGTTGACAAGTCATACATATACCTTGAAATGAAATTTGTTTTGGTAAAAATTTAGTTTTTTCTTGATTTGTGTTTATTTGTTTAACTTCATGTATATGTCTATTTTATCCAAATTATTATTATACATATACATCCTTTTTGAGCCATGTGCCTTAATGCATATATTTTGTGGACTCGTTGTGTTTTGGATATGTATGTATACTTTAGTTTGTATAAAACATACATATACCTTGAAAATTAAATAATTTTGATGATTTTCATTGTTTCAAGGAATTTTGAGCTTAATTGGAAATTTCATAATACATTGTCACACATTACTTGTATACTCACCATTTTTTTAAATATTTCTCATGAATATGTTTTCATGAGCATGTATGGACTTTATTGAATATTGAGTGTTTTTAAGTGTTATGTGATTTACATGTGTTTTATGAAAATTATTTTTAGTTTATTCCGTGCTTGAAGAATTTCGTACTAGTTAACAAAAATTTCCATTTTAACTAGTTCGTATTCTTCATTTTGATATGAGTTATACTATTCTTTTATTGTTATGTCAATTGGTATCATTGAACTCTTTCAATTGGTATCAATCTTGATTCTTTTGTATACTCATATGTGTTTATGTATGTATGCTTTCATTTCAATAGTATCAATGTCTATTGGTATCTATTTTTTTCATACATATATGTTTTATTTGTGCCTACTATATTCCTATATCTTAGAGCACAAATATTTGTTTATGCTAAGCTTGAAAACCTCAATGATTATCCTATTTCAATTGATTACTTTTAAATTGGTATCAAGTCTACGCATTGTTTTAGTTTGTATTTTATAAAGGGGGAGAAAATTTGACTTTCATATTTCAATTGGTACTTGATTTCCACTCCCACACTTTATGATTGGAAATTTGATGTTCATTTTAAGCATATGATATCACAATCAAAATTGTTTATATGACTTAAAAAGAAAAATACTATCTTTTGATATCAAAATGTTTATGTTTTAAATTGGTATCTCAAAATTTTGTTTTGGTATGTTTACTTTCAATTAGTATCAAGATGTACTTCATTGACATATAAGTTTCATTTGGTATCTTAATTGAGTGTACATCTTATGATTTGTTATTTACCCCTTATTTACATTATTTGTGTTATAGAACAAAAAGGGGGAGAAGGATTTGGATTTATATGCATGTCTTTGTATGCATTTATTTAAAAAAAATGGAAAAGTTTTATTCATTTAATTGGTATCTAGAGCACCTTTCACATTTCATTGGTGTCTAGATCATGTTTTGTTGATAGAAGAATTTGTTTATGTTTTGATTTTGTTTTTACCCCTTTGTTGATGATTAACAAAAAGGGGGAGAAAGATTTTGAGTTTATATGCATGCTTATGTTTTTGCATATATTATGATTTTAATTGGTATCTAGAACATGTTTATTGTGAATATTTCATTGGAATCTAGAGCCTAGAACATGTTTTGGTTTATTGTTTTTCATGCATGATATAATGCATTGCCATTCATTGCATATTTATTATTTCTTTGCCTATGCATGAGTTAAGGGGGAGCTTCCTTGAAGCTTAACTTTAATCCATGCATATATAACTCCATGAGTTTTGTCATCATCAAAAAGGGGGAGATTGTTGGCCCAAAGGCCTTCCACCCTAGTTTTGATGATGATTAACTCATGTGGTTATGTTTACTAATAATCTTGTGTTGTTTAAGTTTCAGATCATTAACCAAGATATTAGTTAGTGATTAGCTTCAACAAGGAGTTTAGAAGCTTTTCATGGTGATTCCGGTGCCAAAGCTTAAAGATCATACCTTTACACTCGGAGGATCACGTTTGGGACCAAGCCGACTTGAAGATAGAAGATCATCAAGAAGATTTAGGTATCCTAGTTTAGTTTAGTGTGTTTAGATCTATTTGTAAAGATAAGAATAGTTGATATGCTCAAGTGCACATAACACACACGTTTTATGTTTGGTTTTTGGTTTTCATGAATAGTTGATCAAAACAAGTTTAATTGATATATGTATAGTTGTTTCATTCTATACATGCATGCTTAACTTTTAAAAAACTTATTTTGACTTTCCTATTCATGTATTGAAAAATCAAGTTTGATAAAAATACAAGTGTTGGTTTTTGATAAAACTTGCAAGACACAAAAATGATTGAATATGTTGATATATGTCTTGAAATTTTTATCACAAGTGTGTTTATCAAAGTAAAATGATAAAACAATTTTTATGGTAATTTTAAAAGAGAAAAAGATTTTCTAAAATATTTTTAACATGTGTTTCTGTCCCAGAACAGTGGCTGACAGGCCAGGTCGGCTGACCGACCGCACGGGTCGACCGCACCAGAGGCCGGTCGACCCTTGGGGTCGACCGACGTGCACAAGCCTGTGCACGTTTGGCAGACACAGGGACGGTCGGCCGGGCGGCCGACCGGACCTGAGAGCAGTGCTCTCTGTTTAATTGGGTCGACTGGGCGGTCGACCGGGTTGCCCCAACGGTCACATTTCTGACCGTTGGCGGTCGGCCGGGCCGGCCGACCGTTAGCCTATCAGGCTGCCTGATCAGCCTAACGGCTAGTTTTCTGATGGGCCTATATAAACCCCATTTCTTTGGGATTTTGGCCAAGATTTTTAGAGCTGATTTTCTCCCATTCTCTGGTTTTAAAACAAGTTTTAAAAAGTGTTTAAAGAGCAAAAAAGGTTCATTCTATTTGTTTTTAAGTTTTTGTTTATTTCAAAGAAACTAGGTTTTGGGAATTGTTTTTGAGCAAAAATCTCTATATCATTTTGGTGTTTTCCCAAGAGTTTTCTTTGATCAAAACACTTAGTTTTCCACACTTGAGCTATCTTCTATCCTAATCTATTTAGGATCTTTGTTTGTGGAAAAAGGAAAGAGGCTTGTGGTTGAGATATACCACTTGTTGTGAACCCTTGATTTCTTGAGTTGCTCCCTCTTTGGTAGAGGTTGAGGTTGTTGTATTGGGTTGGTGTTTGCTCCCTCTTTGGTAGAGGTTGAGGCTTGTGGTTTGCTCCCTCTAGTGAGAGGTAGAGTTTGGTTTGTAACCCTCTTCGGTAGAGGTGTTTGTGGTTGTTGTATTGGCTACGGGCCTACCCTCGGTTGTGAGGCGGTGTTTGAGAGAGGAGTTCGGTACTCCATTGTTGTAACAAATCCTCCTCGGTGGAGGTTCCCTCGGTGGGAGATAGTGGATTGAAAATCCTACACGGTGGTGTAGGCGGGGATGTAGAGCAAGGTGCTCGAACCTCGAAACATATCTTGTTGTTAGCGTTTGATCCACTTGTCTCTCTAACTCTCTCTCTTTACATTTGTGCAAAGCATCATTCTTCATTCATATCATATTTGCTTGTGTATTGCCTTGCATCTTTCATATTGCTCATCCTTATATGCTTGGCTTGATTGTGTGTGTGCCTCACTTATACTTAACCACAAGAGCTTCACATAGCACCTCAACCCATATCTAGGAGAATCAAGAGGAGTTAGTCCAGAGCCCTTCACGGGGAATTCGGCTACACTTGTGTGTTGTATTAAGTGTGTTGCAAGAATTATTTTAAGCTTCCGTATTTAGCGCACTTAGTTCACTAGATTAGCACTTACACCTATTCACCCCCCTCTAGGTGTTTTTCAGTAATATGTGTTGATTTTGGTCACACATATTTGTACTTCAAATACTTATAATAACTTATTTTTGTGAAATTTATGTGATTTTTATGAGATTTTATTGATAATTAAAAGCCAACATTTCAAACCCTATATTCTCAGTCCTAAGCTTGCTGGCGGTCGACCGACCAGTCGACCGGACCAGAGCTCGGTCGACCGGTTGGTCGACCAATGTGCACAGATACCTGCACACTGCCTTGGCCTTAGGCCATTTGACCGCACGGTCGACCAATCCAGAGAGCTTGCTCTCTAGATCTGGCCCCAGTCGATCGGTCGGTCGACCGACCAGAGAGTTTACTCTCTGGTTCTGGCCTTGGTCGACCGGGCGGTCGACTGACAGGCAAATTGCCTTGGGACGGTCGATCGAGAAGTCGACCGACAACCCCAACGGTCAGAAATCTAATCATTGACCGTCGACCGGGCGGTCGACCGATATTTCATTTCTGACCTGTTCTAGACCCTAATGGCTAGTTTTTCAAGGGCCTATATAAAGGGGTCTTTGAGGACTGTTTTCACTAAGATTTTTAAGAGCAATTTTTTCTATCTTCTCAAGAGTTTTTAAACAAGTTTTAGAGCCTCAAAATCCTATCTTTAGTTGTTTTCAAAGTTTTGGAAAAAATCAAAGAAAATCAAATCTTTGAGAATTATAGTTTTGTTTTCCATTTCTCTATCAATTCAAGAGTATTTTTCTAAGTATTTTCTTTGTGTTTTATTTTCCAGAATGTTTGTGCAATCACATACTTGAGCTCTTCATTACTTATCTATCCTCTAAGATCTTATTTATGAGAGGCTATTGTTTGTGATCTTTCAAGATTACCAAGAAAGAGTTTGTGACCATTGGATCACTAAATTTATTTCTTCTTTGTGTTGTGCTAGGCTTTGTGCCACCTCTTGTGTAGAGATTTGTGTTGTAGAGAGGAGGAGTGTGTAGGCTAGTGTTGAGTTGTAATTCCTTAGTAGAGGTCCCTGTGTGGAGATTCTATAGTGGATAGTTGAAATCCTTCTGTGTGAAGGCGAGGACGTAGAGCAGTGGCTCGAATCTCGAAACATATCCTTATGTTTTCGTTTGGATCTTTTCTCTCATCTCTATCTCTCTTATATGTTGTATTGCTTTACATTGTTCATATTCATATGCTAGATATTGTTTGTGTGCCCACACTTGTGTTCATGCCCACACTTGTGTTCAACCAAGAGAGCTTTTAAAGCACCTCAACTATTAGTCTAGAGGAATCTAGAGGAGGAGTTTCAGAGCCTTTACAGAGAATTCGGGCTCACTCTTGATTACACATAGTGTGTTAGCAATTAAGTTTTAAATTTCACATCATTTGTCCTAGATTAGTGTTGACTGAGTTTTCCTGCACACAAAATGTAGTATTTTAGTTTTAAGAATAGGATGTGCAAGTTCTCAATTCTAATCCGCGGTAGCAGGGCTATGCGGGTCGTGATCCTCAGGGAGGGACTGCGATGGAAGCGTTAAGCAAGTTTCTCTAAAGTTTTTATTTTTATTAGTTAAGTTAGAAAGGAAGTGGTATTTATAATGGGTCGGCAAATAAAGAATTGGGAGAAGTTGTGATTTAATCTACAAAAAAGAAAGAAAAGAAAAGAAAACTTACCTCTTTAATCTGCTTACCGTTTGAACCGTTGCGATGATTTACCTTTTCTTGGAAGGCGTACAAGCATGGCTTATAGGATCGTCCGCCTTCTTAATCTACTCTATAAAATGAAAAACAAGCTATGAAGACCTGTTCATCGCCATAGGCCATCAAGGTTCCTTCCTCGGCTAGGTATTCTCGAAGCAGTTGGATCTCATGGTGGGCAAGACATTAGAGAAAGAAACAATGTCATAAAACAAAAATAGAAGAACAATGATAGACAAAGATAAAGACACAATAAAACAAGAATAGATTAAAAAGAACAAAAACAAGCGTCAATTTGATTATTAAACAATGGTGGAAAATTACAACTTACACCGGCTGTCACCATCAGTACAAGTGGATCCCTTCCTCCATGAATACATCATCTCCTCTCAGCTTTCACAAAAAGAAAATAAAATTTACAGAGGAAAGAAAATCTAACCTAAAAAGAAAACTAAACCCTAGCTTTTGGCCCTTGGCTCGCCTCTGGACTACTCTGTACGTTGCACTGCAGGGGGTATTTATAGGTGCAGAAGGCCGAAGAGTCCCGGATGAAGTAGCCCACGAAAGTTGGTCCATGATGTCATCAACTTTGCCGCAGAAACTGGGATTTTGCCGTGGAATTGCGGCATTTCTAGGGAATCTGGCCACGCGCTTTGGCGCGTGGCTTCTTCTGGTCCGTCCATCTGGGCGCTTGCTTTTGGAAGTGTGATCCTGGCTCTTTATTCTGGATTTTTCGAGATAACTTAGTAATCAAGTTACCTTGATCTCAAATATCCCAAATCTTCTATCCACGAATTTCCTTCTTATCTTGGGCTTTTATCCTCATCCTGCGAGAGTTTAGGGTTGGGTAGAATTCTATCCTTCCCTCATCTTTAATAATTACAACTTTAGCCCTTGCATAATTGCACTTTGACAATCTGCTATTTGCACTTTGACTCTTGGGCTTCAAATATGGGCTTTTGGGCTTCATTAAGCTTTATTTATTATTAAAATAATAATTCGAGGCCTGCACACAATAAATTATAAATTATTAATAATTGTGCAGAATTAAATGAATAAATATGAAAATGTGATGGTAAATGTTATGATAAAAATGCACTTTTCACTACCAATCACACCCCCACACTTATCTTTTTGCTCGTCCTCGAGTAAAAATCAAAAAGAAAAACTAAACTAGCTAACTCACTTTCGTAGGAATCACGGTTGCACTTAGCACGTGCAACAAGCCGTTAAACCTCTAGGTTACCCTAGAGGACGAGTGTTGTCTCGTGAGGGTTTTCAGCGGATTACACCCACAAAATCCATAAAAAGAAAATATTTGAATTATTATTGAAGAGACTAAGTAGTCTATAAGTTTTAGGATCCTCATTTTTATTCATTCTTTAAACTTAGTCTTTATAAAGTAAATTGTTTTCATTTTAGGTAAGGGTCAAAATTGAACTTCTAATATAGTCTTTTTCGTTACCAAAAATTATATGCATCCTTATGAATTTATACTAGGAATTCCTTAACTTGGACTCTCATGCCTCTATATATATTTTTTTTCTTTTTTTTTATTTTTTTTAATATGTATAACGCATCTAATTTTCTTTTGTGTAAGTATCAAGGCTTATTGAGGCCCTCATACCTAACTAATTGATTATTAGATGTGTTACTACATATATTATATTTCTTAGTCTTCTTAGGCTTTCTAATCCACCCATCTAGCGAACTTAAAGTCGGTGGCTCCCAAACCGGTCGGCTTTAGGGTACCAGGTGAGAAAACACCCCGCGGACTCAAATTCGAGTGAACTAGGCCACAAAACTAAGAGCTTTATTTTATTTATTACTCACCTTTAGGCGTGAATACTTATGCTTCTTGAGGCACATGTATCAGCTTAATTGGTGATTTTTTTTCTTTTTTTTTCTTTTTTTTATGAGGCACAAGGTCTTTGTCTTAGAATCCTAGATATGCATTTGGTATGCATACATCATTAAGGTAAAATCAAGACTAATTAATTATTCAATTTCTTCTCCTATACCTAAAAATTAAACAATTTATTTATTTTGACCAAGTTTTTAGAAATCCTAATCATGATTTTCCTAATTCTTAAGACTAACTTAGATTTCTTTCAAAAGATAAGTCAAAATATTTCCTTTTTATAACATTTTTTTTAATTTTTTTTTATTAGTAGATTTTTTTTAGTTTCTAACTATGTTAGTATGTTAGTAAAGCCCACCCCCACACTTATCTCATGCATTGTCCTCAATGTATGAATGAATGCATATATGCATGAAAAAGAACAAGGGAAGGCAGAAGTTACCTCAAGGTGGTGGTTCCGGTGGTGGTCTAATTGGGCCAAGCGTTGCTACCCAATCAAGATAACATAATACTTCATGGAGGAACCCACCAAAATTTTTCTTGTATAACCCACGAAAATGTATGTGTGATCATTTTTTAAAATTTTCACCCCATCAAATTTCAAATTTCATAATAAATTTCAGAGTCAATTGTGTCAACCGCCTTGTCCCAAAATGGAGTGTGAAAAGATGGAATGATTGACTTGGACGTCATAATTATGGGAACGAATACCGACTCAGGAAAGAAACTTAAATCAAGTAAGGGTTCAGGAGTCGGGCTAGGTTCAGAAGTGGGTCCAAATCAATAAGCTGAAACTCAAGTTCACAATCAGTTTCCCACAATGGAATGTGACTTAATGTTGGTGATTCAAGTTCAAGAATGAAAGATGTGGGAATCAAAACTGACTCTAAAAGATTACCTAAGTCGGGTAACAAAACAGGAGTCAATAATGATTCGAGAATTTGAACTTGATCACAGATTTGAGAATCTAGGTCACATATCTCATTGGGTTCAATTTCAAAAAAATGAGAACTTGCCAATTTATCCATGGGACTTTCAAAATTGCATAATTGGTCAAGTTCAATATGATCATCAAAAATGGGTGACTCAATTTCATGATGAATTGGAACAGGATCCAATGTTGACTCGGGAAAAGTAAAATCAGGTGGCGATACCGGAGTCATTATTGAATCAGGAAGTAAAATTGAATCACCGAGTGGAAGATCATGATCATATTCATGCTCAAGATCTATTTCAAGATCTATTTCAGGAAAGGAAAAACTTGCCAAGTTATCAAAATTTGAAGTTTCGGCAAGTTCACATGATGGCACTGAATTAGAATCTTGTTGTCCAAAGCAACTTGGTTCGTCGGCTCTAAGAGAGTGGTCAGCAAAAGCAGAAATGACCGAACGGTGAGAATGTAAAGATTGAACCATCAGATCTATTTCACGATCACGGTCTAATCTAGCCTGAGTCATGGCTGCAAGCATCCTTTCATAGTTGATAGGTGCATCATGTTGTGATTGGACTTGAAAGGATGAAGTGTAATCGTGATGAAGTTGTGAGTCGGTGGACTCACGCATAATCATGTCTGCGATTGATGGTAATTGTTGCTTGGACTCATGCATACTTATCATTTCCCCGATAGATGGTATTCTATTCTGAATGGGTGGATCTGAGTATGACTCTTGGGAATATTGTGGACAAGGTGGAGACTGAGGACAAGTCGGTTGAAAATTGGACTCGGGGACTCAAAACCCCATGAACTCTGTGACGAGTTGAAAGTATGAAAATCATGATCATAAGATGGGGGGGTATGGGTTATAATTATTCGGATAAGACCATTCCGGCATACTAGATTGGTCAAAGTTATGATATGCCGGGTTGGTAATATCCGAAAAATAGTTAGGTGTGTAATATGGATTAAAGTTGGAAAAATTATTATTATATGCCATATCACACCAACACAAACAAACAAACAAATAAACAAACAAAAAGAAAAAAATTCTATCCTAAGTTAGGGTAGACCTATGACCTAGACGACTCCTAACTGGTTAGACTGTCCACGGGAGGTCGGGTGCAGATTTTGACCACGAGTTAATCAGCCAGGTCAGGGCAAGAGTGGTGGGAGGTTTTCCGTCAAAGACGTTCCTTAATTAAATAACCACCAATCTTCGGGCTTTCGGCCCTCAATCCCTTTCCTAGACACTGATTTGGCAAGAGTCAACTTCCAGCACTGTTCCCCCTTAGGATAATCTCCTATTAAGTCCGAGATGTCCCTAGGGCCAACGTCTACTCTTTTTTAGTTAGGCTTGGGTTAGTGAGTGCTTGGGATATGATTTTGGGCTAAGGAAGGGTGATGAAATCCCCACTTATCTTGTTAATGGTTATGCCCTTAAGATGAATTAGTGCAAGTGTTCAAGATAAATAGATAAGATTCACTCAAAGCAGAAAATCAACCAAGAGATGAGTCCTATTCTACATGCAATGCGTACGTACCTTGCTCCAGCACTCTTCAACAGTAAAAATAAAGTAATTGAAAAGACACGTACCTAATATGCAAACGTCTAATCAATTTTATTTTTTAACAACAAATAATTTACTGTTGAATTAATTAGCAGTATACAGGTATATCACAGAACAAATCAGAACAGAGCAGAAAGCAGTATTTTTAATTTGAAGCAACCTGCAAAAAACTGCAGTCAGTAATTCACTACTGAGGCCGCGTTTCCGCGGCTATGGCGCGGATCCGCGGCACTACAGTAGACTCTGGTGCTCTGCCTTCGAGGGCAGAGGCACAGAGTAGCTGTATGTCCACTGCTGCTGCTGTTTTTCTGATTCCTGTTCTCCAAACCTGCAAATAGAAAAGAATAAAAGAATAGTTAATAATAAATTTTTTTTATTAGAGATAAACTTACCGTCCCTCCCCGGCAACGGCGCCAATTTGTTGACTGAGTTTTCCTGCACACAAAATGTAGTATTTTAGTTTTAAGAATAGGATGTGCAAGTTCTCAATTCTAATCCGCGGTAGCAGGGCTATGCGGGTCGTGATCCTCAGGGAGGGACTGCGATGGAAGCGTTAAGCAAGTTTCTCTAAAGTTTTTATTTTTATTAGTTAAGTTAGAAAGGAAGTGGTATTTACAATGGGTCGGCAAATAAAGAATTGGGAGAAGTTGTGATTTAATCTACAAAAAAGAAAAGAAAAGAAAAGAAAACTTACCTCTTTAATCTGCTTACCGTTTGAACCGTTGCGATGATTTACCTTTTCTTGGAAGGCGTACAAGCATGTCTTATAGGATCGTCCGCCTTCTTAATCTACTCTATGAAATGAAAAACAAGCTATGAAGACCTGTTCATCGCCATAGGCCATCAAGGTTCCTTCCTCGGCTAGGTATTCTCGAAGCAGTTGGATCTCATGGTGGGCAAGACATTAGAGAAAGAAACAATGTCATAAAACAAAAATAGAAGAACAATGATAGACAAAGATAAAGACACAATAAAACAAGAATAGATTAAAAAGAACAAAAACAAGCGTCGATTTGATTATTAAACAATGGTGGAAAATTACAACTTACACCGGCTGTCACCATCAGTACAAGTGGATCCCTTCCTCCATGAATACATCATCTCCTCTCAGCTTTCACAAAAAGAAAATAAAATTTACAGAGGAAAGAAAATCTAACCTAAAAAGAAAACTAAACCCTATCTTTTGGCCCTTGGCTCGCCTCTGGACTACTCTGTACCTTGCACTGCAGGGGGTATTTATAGGTGCAGAAGGCCGAAGAGTCCCGGATGAAGTAGCCCATGAAAGTTGGTCCATGATGTCATCAACTTTGCCGCAGAAACTGGGATTTTGCCGTGGAATTGCGGCATTTCTAGGGAATCTGGCCACGCGCTTTGGCGCGTGGCTTCTTCTGGTCCGTCCATCTGGGCGCTTGCTTCTGGAAGTGTGATCCTGGCTCTTTATTCTGGATTTTTCGAGATAACTTAGTAATCAAGTTACCTTGATCTCAAATATCCCAAATCTTCTATCCACGAATTTCCTTCTTATCTTGGGCTTTTATCCTCATCCTGCGAGAGTTTAGGGTTGGGTAGAATTCTATCCTTCCCTCATCTTTAATAATTACAACTTTAGCCCTTGCATAATTGCACTTTGACAATCTGCTATTTGCACTTTGACTCTTGGGCTTCAAATATGGGCTTTTGGGCTTCATTAAGCTTTATTTATTATTAAAATAATAATTCGAGGCCTGCACACAATAAATTATAAATTATTAATAATTGTGCAGAATTAAATGAATAAATATGAAAATGTGATGGTAAATGTTATGATAAAAATGCACTTTTCACTACCAATCATTAGCTTGTACACCTGTTCACCCCCTCAGGTATACTTACAATTGGTATCAGAGCCTACGCTCCTGATATTCAGTTTAACTATCTAGGAGTGAGATTCTTGGATTGCTAATCTAGTTTGCTTTGCACACATATTAGTTATACAGTCATGGATTTCCTTGCCCCTCTCATGTATGATGTTTCTAACATCGATATGTGAAAGTTTAAAATTAGTGACTATCTTAAAGCCCTATAATTGCATGTCTACCTTGCCACTATCAAATAATCATATATTGGTAATGACAAGTATTTAGGGGCTAATGCACAAGCCATAGATGCATTAAAGCATACACTTTGCAAAGAACACTTTTCTTTGATTTCTCATTGTGATTCCGCTTTTGCAGTGTGGAACACGTTGACTTCTCCCAAGGAACAATTGACATACGTTTTGAAGAAGGAACCAAGTGGAGATGAGTCCGACCAAGCTTTCTTCATGGTTCAAGGGAATGACTCCCTTGAGGTAAACTCAAACACTCAACTAGATGATAGTGCTAGCTCTACCATTGACTTGATAGTAGTATGGATGCCGATGCTTTAAATAAAGAGCTCTCTATGTTTTGTAAAAACATACTTTCAAAATATAAACTTTTGAAAAGTAAGAGTTTTGAATTAAAAGAAGAAAATAAAAATTTATTTTCAAAACTTAATACGATTTTGCAAGAGAGGGTTGAGATTTCAAGTGAAAGGGATTCCTTAAAAACTCAGCTTGACCTTTCTTTAAAAGAAAATGAAATTTTAAAGAATAAAATGATTTTGATATTGTTTTGAAAAAAAAAAGAGGTTTTATCTTCAAAATTAGATTTTATTTTAAAAGAGAACAATTCTTTGAAAAATATAATTGCTTTATTTTCAAAAGAATTGAATTTTGTTTCAAAGGAAAATAATTCTTTAAAAAATGATTTTTCTTCTCATTCTTGTCATGCTCCTATTAATTCATTTTCTCATGATAAGAATTGTGTTTGCACCACATCTTCTTCTATTGAAAATGATATATGTGTTTTAAAGAAGAGTTTTGATTGTTTGGGCTCCACTTTGAGCCAATGTGCCATGAACCACAAACCACGTATGTTTGGAATTTATGTTTCAGAAGAAACATACTATACATATTTATGCACACAAATCACGACGTACACATACTCAACATGCTCACACACATGATTTTATGTATGCTAATGTGTACACTTGTACACATTGTGGTCGCATGGGCCACCTTATAAAGTTTTGCTATGATAGATTAATAATTTTAATTTTGCAAGTAAATATATTTGGGTTAGAAAAGGTGTTAACCCCATGGACCCAAAAAAGTGTGGATACTAAAATTCACTCCTACTATATTTGATGCAGGTGTGGGCTCTCACAAAACATGAGAGTATCGGTACCTTGATGGTAGATGCGTTTCAAACTCAAAGATCATATTTATGGATGCATCACTTTCAAGGGAAGTTTTGGTGGAAGAACTACCACAGTTTGGAGATCTAGAAATTAGTTCATATGGTTTGGTAGCTATCTCTCTCATTTTTGTTTACATGCTTTCATTGATGATTTTTAGCATGCCGTATTTTAATACTCATTATGTCAAATGCAGTGTTAATTAGACATGTGATATACGTAGATAGTCTTTGAGATACACCCATGTTTATATGAATTCATATTTTGTGTTCTCACTATAGTTTAGCTATTGTGTATATTCTTGTTCTAATAGCACGTGCATTTACCCTAATAATCATGTTTTTTTGTGTTTTGCACTTCATATTTTGATTACTTATTTAGATGTAAAATTTTATTAAAACTTGTGTTTATACTTATACAATTAGTGAGTTATACTTGATTACTATATCTTTGTGCTTTATTGCTCATTTGTACTCATTAGATGTACTTGTATAACCTTATTTTGATGATACTTACATCTTTACGTGTTATCCTTATTTTGTGCATGCTTTCGTGTTTAGTTTCATGTATAGGTTAATTTTGTCTAAAACTATAACTATACATGTCTATCCTAGAGTCAATTGTCTTCATGCAATATTCATTTGTGGATTCGTTTATATTTGGGATGTGTATGTATACTTTAGTTTTGACAAAAAACATATATATACCTTGAAGCTTGTTTAGTTTTTTTAGTAAAAATTGAAGTTTTGATGATTTCTTATTTTTGATAAAAGGAATTTATTTATTTTGATTAAGCTTCAATGCCTTATTTTGATGATTTTATTGATTACATAATTTTTGTACACTCTATATATCTTTTATTTACTCATGATTTTGATTCATGAGCCTATATAAGCTTTATAGATTTTTGAGTGTCGATTCTCGTATAGTTTTCATATATTATAGAATATTTATTTGTTTTATTCTTACTTGAAGGATTTCGTACTAGTTTTCAGAATTATCTTAAAACTAGTTTTAGTATTCTTCATTTGGTAGAGTTTTCAAATATGCTAAAATAATTTTCAAATATTATTTTTGAAAATCCTACCATCAAAGGGCAGTTGGATGGGCGACCATGTCTTGTATGCTCTTTAATGAAAATATCCTTTAAACATGAGCATGAAAAGGCGGTTGGTATGCATTATACATGATCTTAATGAAAATTCATTTTTGTATACTCATACTTGTTTTCTATATGTGCATCTTAATTTCAATTGATATTACATTACTCTGATCATACATACATATAGATTTTTTTCTTGTGCTTATACTACAATGTCCATACATTTTTTAGTACAAATTGATTTTATACTAAGCTTTATGTTCTTAATGATAATTGATATCTTTACAAGCTTATGCATAGTTTTTATTGGTATTTCATAAAGGGGGAGAAAAATTCTTATTTTATCTTTTAATTGATTTTATTTTCAATTGGTATCTTACTCCCACTCTTTATGATGAAAAATATTTTATTTTGGTATAGCTAACAATTTCAATATTGGTATCAATAATCGTGCATTGGTATCATTCTCAATTTGATATCGTTACTGCAAAATAATTTTAGTATTTACCTAAAAATTTGGTTTTTTACTTTCAATTGGTATCATGTCTTTCTATTGGTATCAATTAGTGAAAAGATTGTTTTATTTTCAATTGGTAAAAAAGAATATTTCACTTTCAATTGGTTTCTTTCAATTAATTTTTTTGTATCAAAATTTTGTTTATTGGTAATGTTTGTTTTATTTCACCCCTTTGTTGATAATGCCAAAAAGGGGGAAAAAGATTTGTGTTTATACATGCATGTTTTTATTAATAACTTTTGCATATATATATGCTTTTATTGGTATCTTGAGCTTGCATTACATATCTTTATTGTTTTATTCATATGCATGAATTAAGGGGGGAGCTTCTATGAAGTCTATCCTTAATTAATGCATATAATCTCATAAGTTTTGTTATCATCAAAAAGGAGGAGATTGTTGGCCCAGAGGCCCTTCACCTTAGTTTTGATGATGACCAACTTATGAAAGTTAATTTTCTAATAATCTTGTGTTTAATAAGTTTCAGATATTGATCAAGATCTTAGTAGAGATTTAACTTCAACAGGAGATTCACAGTCAAAGTATTGAAGCAAACAAATTTGATTCAAGAGCTCACATCGCAACGATCGCATCTAGCTCCTTTGGATCAAGTTTGGATCAAGTCGTCTTGGAGATGAAGATCGAAGAGAAGACTTTAGTTTATATAATTTAGTTTTTGTTTAGATCTTATGTAAGAATAGATTAGTTTTGATATGCTCAAGTACACACACAAAAGTTAGTTTTGGTTTTCAGTTTAACCGCTTTGAATTTTCAAAAAGATATACATCTTTATTTTTTCATGAAAAGATAGAATCAAAATAAATTTTATATGTTTAAATGTGTATTATATTTCATTCATTTACCTTATTGTTTCATATTGTAGAAAATTTTATTTGATGATTCTAGTTCATGATTTCAAGTTTTCTTTTTAACAAAACTTAGTTTTAGATTTAATGTCAAAAACATAGATATATCTTTTATATGTGTATTGGATTCTATCCATACACACTATGCTTCAAAAGGAGTTTCTATATCATGTTCTTATATTTATACAAGTTTTGGAGAAAACATATTTTCATTTCAAAATTCTAAGTTTGGAAAATACAGTTTTTTTTTTAAAGCTAATACTTCCATGTCTAAAAAATAGTTCAAATAGTTTTTAATATGTGTTGATTTTTAGTCACACATATTTGTACTTCAAATATTTATAGGAACTTATTTTTGAGGAATTTATGTGATTTTATGGGATTTTATGGGTAATTAAAAGCCAACATTTCAAACCTTATAATCCCAGTCCTGAGCCTGCTGGTGGTCGACCGACCGGTCGACTGATGTGCATAGATATGTCCATACTACCTTGGCCTTGGGTTGGTCGACGTTACGGTCGACCGATCTGAAGAACTTGCTCTCTGGTCTTGCCCTGTTCGACCGGTCGGTCAACCGACCAGAGAGTTTAATCTCTGGTTCTGGCCTCGGTCGATCGACAAGAAAATTGCCTTGGGGCTGTCGACCGAGCGGTCGACCGACAACCCCAACGGTTAGAAATCTGACCGTTGGCCGGTCGACAGGACGATCGACCGGCAGGTCATTTTTGACCTGTTCTGGACCCCAACGGTTAGTTTTTCAAGGGCCTATATAAATGGGTCTTTGAGGGCTATTTTCACCAAGGTTTTTAGAGCAATTTTTTCGGTCTTCTTAAGAGTTTTTAAGCAAGTTTTTAAATAAGTTTTAGAGTTTTAAAATCCTATCTTATTTGTTTTCAAAGTTTTGGAAAAATCAAAGAAAATTAAGTCTTTAGGAATTATAGTTTTGTTCTTTATTTCTCTATCAAGTCAAGAGTTTTTTTTCTCAAGTATTTTCTTTGTGTTTTATTTTTCAAAAGCTTTGTGAACTCACATACTTTTCATTGCTTATCTATCCTCTTGGATCTTGTTTGTGAGAGGCTATTGTTTGTGATCTTTCAAGATCACCAAGAGAGAGTTTGTGTTCATTGGATCACTAAGTTTTATTTCTTCTTTGTTTTGTACTAGGTTTTGTGCCACCTCTTGTGTAGAGATTTGTGTTGTAGAGAGAAGAGTTGTATACTCCTGTATTGAGTTGTAATTCCTCAGTGGAGGTCCCTGTTTGGAAGATCCTATAATGGATAGTTGAAATTCTTCTGCGTGAAGAGGGACATAGAGCAGTGGCTCGAACCTCAAAACATATCCTTGTGTTTGCGTTTGGATCTTTTATCTCAACTCTATCTCTCTTATGTCTTGCATTGCTTTACATTGTTCATATTCATTTGCTAGATATTATTTGTGCGCCCACATTTGTGTTGAACAAAGAGAGATTTTAAAGTACCATAACTCTTAGTTTAGAGGAATCTAGAGGAGTAGTTTCAAAGCTCTTCACGGGAAATTCGGGCTCACTCTTGATTACACATAGTGTGCTAGCAATTAAGTTTGAAATTTCACATCATTTGTCCTAAATTAGCATGTACACTTATTCACCCCCCTCTAGGTGTACTTACAGTATTCGTCTCTGACATATTGTGTCATTAATGAATACAATTCTGTTAGCTGGACTTTCTGATCTTTTTTGTTAACTGGATTACTTTCAGCCTAAGAGAATTGGAGGTTCGGTCCTGCATAGCATGATATTATTATGTTACTCGACTGGCAAAGAATATTTGCCTTCTAGATTTATCTTTACATTCTTGTGCTCACTATTGATTTTGTAACAGTGAGGGATTTCATTAGGTTGATATGATAATATTAAAAACAATTTAGTTCATTTATACCAATTTCTTACCTAGTGGTATATTTGCGCGTTTTGTATTCGTCTCTGGCTTATATTGCGTGTTATCAATGAATAGAATTCTTTTATCTAGACTTCTCATCTTCTTTCTTGAACGGGTTACTCTCAGTCTAAGAGAAATGGAGGTTCAGTCCTGCATTGCATGATCTTATAATGTTGCTTGACTGGCAAAGTAGCTTTGCTTTCTCGATTTATCTTAACATTCTGTGCTCATGATTGATTTTGTAACTGAGGGATTTCATTAGGTTGATAAGATAATATTATATTTTGTTTAGCTTATTTATACTAATTTCTTACTTAGTGATTTATTTACACGTTTTGTATTCGTCTTTGGCTTAGAGTGTGTGTCATCAATGAATACAGTTCTGTTAGCTAGACTTCTCATCTTCTTTATTGACAGGATTACTTTCAGTCTAAGAGAATTGGAGGTTCGGTCTTGCATTGCATGATCTTATTATGCTGCTTGACTAGCAAAGTAACTCTGCCTTCTATCTTAATATTCTTGTGCTTATTATTGATTTTGTAACTAAGTGAGGTATTTCATTAGGTTAATAAGATAAAATTAAATTTTTTTTGCTCATTTATATCAATTTCTTACCTTTTTGTATCACAATTTTGATGGGATAAAGTGTTGTGAAATGTATACGTGCGCGAAAATCAATAATAATAAACTCAATTTAATGTTTCACTAACATGAAATGATCATTGGTGGGAAAGATAAAACTATGAATATTGATTAAACATGCATGTATGTGATTTATTGAAAATTAAAGAACTAATTGAATTACTTTGTTATGCATGTAAAGTTTTACGTGCAATACAAAAGCTATCAAATTATCAGGCAATAGAATCACATAACTCATTATTTTAGTGGACAACAATCAATAAAGATTGATCGGTCGCTGATACTGCATATTTATTATCACATTCTCATATTTATTATATAATAAACTCTATTTTAATCTTATTTATTGTCTAATTTATATGCAGGCCCATTACTAAAGGAGAGGGGAGAGAAACGAGCCCAAAAGCCTATCAAAATTATGATTTAATTCAGAATTAATTCAAATTAAAGATCAGGACATATTGGGGCAAATCAGGGCAAATATGAGAAGATAAAATTAGTTGAACAAGCAGTTAAAATAGATTTTCATAAATCAATTGGTTAAGGCCAAAGATCAAAGGAGATTTCGACAAATCCAGGATCTAATTCTGAAAATACAATTGGACAAAAGGACGAATCGACACATCAACGGACAACTGCACCTGGAAGGCTACAGATCCACGGCAAAATCCGCAGATCCGCAACTTGTTTAATTCTATTGGTGGAGCGTTTGCTCTACCTATCTTCGTACGCTTTCCCCGTTTGATTTTTGACTATAAATAATGGGTTTTCAGAGACTACAGGAAGCGATCAAGCAGAGATAGATTCTTAGGCAAGTTTTTCATTCTTTTTAGTGTAGGTTTTTATTTTTATTTTCATGTAATTTTCAGTTTTCATTTATGTAATTTAGAGAAGATCAGAGTTTCATAGGAGAATAAGAGTGAAGCTTGTACTGAGAGTGACACTGGTGTAAGTTATTCTTCTCTTCTCTTATTGTTACAATATTGAATCTATAGTTACATTTTATGTTCTTCTTTGTTTTTGGTATTCTTCTTCTTTTCTACTTCTCTTCTTTTGGTAACAATTACTATCCAAGTGAGTCTTATAGTATCGAAAGAGCGTTGCTTTTGCGAGTACCACCGATAGCTTATGACGATGGATTTTAGTCTCAGTCTATATAATTTCATACTTGTATCGTCTTGATGATGTGATGTGAAAGAGACGGGAATCAACTCAATGGGCTATGCGCTGATTACCTTCACTTCAAGGTAACATCGTCGCTACAGATTCAACGTAAGTATTTGGCCAGAGGAGGTAAGTATTTCTTTTAGGTTTTTATTTCTTTTCTTTTAATCTTTTAGTTTAGATCACCAACACCACAATCTCTCAACTCTTTTATCACTCTTTTTAATTTCTTTGTATAAATTCATTTTCCATTTTCTCCACCTTCTTCAATCACCACTTTCTTCTTAACTTAACTATAACTTATTTTTTTTTTCAAGAACTAAAAGAAGAATTTTTAACTGTTTTTTGTAACCTAAAAGAGAACTTACTAAAAAGTGATTGAGTTTTGACCTGCACACAAGAGTACAGAATTTTAGAACTTAAGAATAAATAGTGCAAGTACTCAATTCTACCGCTATAGCAAGTGGCTGTGCGGGTCTTGATCCATAAGGAGGGACTAGTGATGGAAGATTTTTAGTAAGTTCTCTTTTATGCTATAATCAATGGTTAAAGATCTTCTTTTAGTTGTTGAAAAGAAAAGAAAAATAGGTTACACTTAAATTAAGAAGAAAGTGGTAGATTGAGAAGATGGAGAAAATGGAAAATGAGTTTGTACAAAGAAATTAAAAAGAGTGATGAAAGAGTTCGGAGATTGTGGTGTAGGTAATTAAACTAAAAGTTAAACGAAAAGAAAGAAAAACCTAAAAGAAATACTTACCTCCACTAGCCAACTACTTACCTTGAGTCTAGGTGACGATGTTACCTTGAAGTGGAGCAATCAGCACATAGCCCATAAGAGTTGGTTCCCTTCTCTTCCACATTACATCATCAAGACGATACAAGTATGAAATGATACAGATTGAGACTAAAATCCATCGTCATGAGCTATCAGTGACACTCACAAAGGCAAGGCTCTTTCGATGCTATAAGACTCACTTGGATAGCAATTGGTACCAAAAGAAGAGAAGTAGAAAAGAAGAAGAAGAATACCAAAAACAAAGAAGAACATAAAATGTAACTATAGATTCAATGTTGTAACAATAAGAGGAAAGAAGAATAACTTACACCGATATCACTCTCAGCACAAGCTTCACTCTCATTCTCCTATGAAACTCTGATCTCCTCTGAATTACATAAATGAAAACTGAAAATTACATAAAATTAAAAATAAAAACCTGCACTAAAAAAATGAAAACTGGCCTAAAATTTATCTCTGCATGGTCGCCCCCTGTAGTCTCTGAAAAACCCAGTATTTATAGGCAAAACCAAACGGGAGAGAGAGTACGAAGATAGGGGAACCAAACGCTTCCCTAACTTCCTCAACAAAGCCGCTGAAACGTGGGTTTGGCCGCATTTTCGTAGCATGGGTGTAGCCAGGTGGCCACACCGGGGGGCACAAGTTTCTAGTTTCTTGATTTTCTTTTATCTTCAGCTGGATTTTCAGTTTAAGTCCGGGATTTGACGAATCTGCCTTTGATCTTTGGTTTAACCAATTGATTTGTGAAGATTTGTCTTAACCAGTTTTCAACTGATTTTATCTTCTCTGATTTGCCTTGATCTACCCTTATTTTCTGATTTCAAATTAATTCTGAATTAGATCAGAATTTTGATGGGCTTTTGGGCTCGTTTCTCTTCCTTCTCCTTTAGCAATGGGCCTGCACATTATCAAATAAAAATAAGAATTATTAATAGGATTTATTATATAATAAACATGGTAATGTGACAATATATATGCAATATATGTGACCGATCACACCCCCACACTTATCTTTTGCTCGTCCTCGAGCAAAACAACAAAACTAAACCAAAGATCATTAGACCACTTTCGCAGGTCACGCGATTGCACTGAGCATGTGCAACAAGCCGTTAAACCTTTAGGTTTTTCCTAAAGGACGAGTTTTGTATTGTGAGAGTTTTCAGTAGATTACATTCACAAAATCTATAAAGAAAGAGAAACAAAGAGTTAGTTTTTTTGAAAAGCATTTTGAAAGAGAAAAATATTTGAAGTATTATCGTAAGAGTCCAAGTAATCTATAAGTTGTAGGAAAACTGAACTTTTCATTCTTAAACTTAGTCTTAATTTAAAAACTTATTTATCAACCAAGACATGGAGTCAAACTATATTTCTCATCTAATATATAATTTTACCCTAAGTTATATGCACCTTTGTGACCGTGAAATTTTGGCTCGGGGTTCTTTAATTCTCACTCTTATGCCTTATTATTTTTTTCTTTTTTATTTTTTTATTTAGTGGTGATATTATTCCTTAGTTCTATTAGGCTTTCTAATCTGTCCATGTAACGAGCGTTTAATCAATGACTCCCAAACCAAACGGTCTTAGGGCATCGGGTGAGAAAACACCCCCAAGGACTTAAGAACTCGAGCAAATAAGGCCACAAAACTAAAGATTTTATTATATGAACCGCTTTTAGACGTGAATACTTATGCTTTATGAGGCACAAATAACCAGCTTAATCAGAGGATTTTTATTTTCATTTTTTTCTTTTTCATTTTTTTTAATAAGGCATAAGAATTTTTATTTTTGAACCTTAAGTGTGTAAGTGTATAAAGTATTCATATATCATCAAGGTAAAAATCAAGACTAAATTACTTTTCTAAATTATCTTCCTAACCTTGAAAATCAAACAAATAATCTTATTTTGATCAAGTATAAGAAATCCTAATTATGATTCTCCTATTCCTTAAAATTGACTTAATCTCTTATAAAAAATATGTCAAAATATTGTTTCTATTTTCAAAAAGTTTTTTAAAAGTAAATAAAATGTTAATAATAATTTTTTTAAAATAAAAGAAAAATCTAAGTTATGTTAGAACCCTCCCCCACACCTATCTCATGCATTGTCCTCAATGTATGAATTAATGCATAGATGAATGAAAAAGAAGAAAGGAAGGAAAATATTACCTTAAGGTGGTGGTTTCTGGTGGTGGTCTGATTGGTCCACGAAATGCGGCCCAATCTAATTTGCATGGAGTTCGGAGGAACCTACCAGAAACCTCTCTAATATAACCCACTAAAATGATGTATATATGAATGATTTTTATTAAGAATTTTACCCCATCTAATTTTCAAATTTTCAAACTAATTTCGGAGTAATTAATATGAACACCTCTGTCCCAAAATGGAGTATGAAAAGATGGAATAATTGATCTGGAATCAGGAAGAGAATGAACTACA